>LZPO01075852.1:665671-681073 GCA_001675575.1 Neotoma lepida | reverse complement strand
CTATCCTCAATAGCCACCTCTGTAGCCTCTCATCTTGTAAAAATGGAGACTCTATACCCATGACTGATGCTTTACAGCCTCCCCTCCCCCTCTCACAGTCTAGGGACGGCATAGTGTCCATAGCACCATCACCTTGAGCACTNGTGACTCTTTGAGGACCACCTTCTAGGTTCTCCAGCTTTTCTTGGTGTGAAACTCTGCTCTGTGCTGTCTTCCAATCCTGCTCTCTGTCCCGACTAACCCCAGCACTGCCCCATCTGTGGGCAGCGAATGTAGGGTCACGATTTCCTCCTTGGCGCCTGTTGTTCACCCTGTCTTTGGCTATCTGCTGAACTAGAGAAAATAAGGTTCCCCAGCAGCTAACTCTAGGCCTCTCAAATGCTAGGCTTCTCAGAAGCCAGGCCCCAGGGCAGCTATTGTTAGGTGGGCTGACACATGACAGGCCAGACTCTGGGCTAAGGTCCTACACCTGGGGCCCCAGCTGCCCCATGGGGTTGGCTCCACCTGCCCTAGGCCTCAGTGTGAATGGGATTTCTGGCTCTACTGGAAGGACCACATAGTTCTGTGGACAGCCCCAGAAAGAGGATGACTGGATGAGGCTCTTNCTATCTCCCTCCCACTTCCTCTCTGCCCTGACTAGCTAAGCCCAGGGCTCTGGGGGCAGGGGACTAGGGCTGTCTAGAAGAGGGATGAGTCACTCTTGCTTTACCCAGGGGATGTCCCTAGTGCAGTGAGGTCCCTTNGTACAGCTAGGCGATGGCTGCCCAGATCTACTGAAGCAGGCCACTTTTCCCACCAAGGACAGCAAGAAGAAAGGTACAGAAAGCCCAAAGTCAGAGACCCAGCGGGAAGTGAGCCTTATGTATGTACTCTACTCTACTGTCCACAATCTGCCATCAGAGCTCATTGGATATTTGATAGAATAAGACACAGAAAGGAAATAACCAGCCCAAAGTCACATGGCCATANAGATGTGCCCAGTGAAAGTGGTGAAGGCACTTGGGAGACTCCATGCCACAAGCTGTGAATGAATTGAGTGCCAGGCTAAGACATTGGCCTGTTCATACTGAGAATCGCTTTTATGCCCTTTTGGCACCCCATCCACACTCTACAGCATAGTCACTGTGCCTCCAGCCCCACAGAAGCTAGAGCACCCTATTTCCACTTAACACAGAGGTTCTCAACCTTCCTAATGCTGTGTCCCTCTAATACAGTTCCTCATGTTGTGGTGACTCCTCAACCATAAAATTATTTTCTTTGCTACTTCATAAATGTAATTTTGCTACTGTTAGGAATCATAATGTAAATCTCTGTGTTTTCTGATAGTCTTAGGCAACCCCTATGAAAGGGTCATTCAAACCCCAAAGAGGTCACAACCACTATAGGTTGAGAACCACTGCCTTAACAGATACTTAGTCCTGGACAGGTGCTCCAGGGCTGGACACAGACACCAAGTTGCACATACACCCATACAGTGGGACATGCAGACACACAACTATCTACAGAGACGTAGTATTGCAAGCTTCCCCTGCAATCACAGAGCGCCTCCCCCACTTGCTTCCTACAACATACACATGTGTACTGGCTAGTTTGATGTTAACTCAACCCAAGCTANAGTCATTTGGGAAGAGGAACCTCACTTGAGAAATACTTCCATATGACTGGCAAATAGGCAAGTCTGTAGGTCAGCTTCTTGACAGATGATTGATGTGAGAGGGCCCAGACCTTTGTGGGTGGGGCCACCCCTGGGCTAGTGGTCCTAGGTGCTATAAGAAAGCAGAGCAAGCAAGCCACNGAGAGCAAGCAAGTAAGCAGCACTCCTCCATGGTTTCGGCATCAGCTCCTATCTTGAGCTCCTGCCCTGAGTTCCTCCAATGGTGGACTGTGATGTGAAAGTGTACGCAAAAAAAAAAAGTCCTTTGTTTCTCCAGCTTCTTTGGGTCATGGCTTCTACACAGCAATAGGAACCCTAAGACAACACAGTGTGCAGGTACAGAGGCCCTCCCACGCCTACCCATAGGCCCTTTGGTTTGGAGCTGAGGACTGGTTGTCTGCCTGCCAATCTGCCCCTTGCTTTGCCACAGCAGCTGTCCATGAGAAGCCCACAACAGGAGTCAGCAAG
Organism: Neotoma lepida; assembly: GCA_001675575.1. NCBI lineage: Eukaryota > Metazoa > Chordata > Mammalia > Rodentia > Cricetidae > Neotoma > Neotoma lepida. Next base: position 678,951 of record LZPO01075852.1, on the reverse strand, counting down.
CCAGGTCTTGCGGTGCTTAGTGAGCGCCCATAGTGAGCCGCTGTCCTTCCCTGTACCATGGGTCCCTCAAGCATTCTCCTGGCTGTGTTTTAGCCTCCATCTTGCCAAGACTTTTCCCCTTCTTGGCATTATGGAAGCGGCTGAGCTGTGAGCTCTGAGGGGCTCACCCTGGGAAGCAGGTGCCCTTATCTCTCTCAGTTGGCAGATTGGGGCAGGTGGGGGAGGGGAGGCCCTGGCCTAACCAAGGTCCAGCAGCCCTGAGCAGTAGACCTTGTATCCTGAAGGCCAGGCCTCTCTGCAGCTAACTATGCAGGACTCTGCTCTCCTCTCTCTCTGTGTACTGTCCTTCCCGAGGCCTGAAGGGATACTGCAAAAGGACATAGGCCAAGTCCATGATGGGCAGAGGGAAAAGAAGGCAGACACAGGGACCCATGCCNAAGCTGAGAGGGAAAGACAAAACCAATCAGATGTCTTCTCACACCTCCTTGTTGCTCCTCTCTGTATCCCCATCTCCAGAGCATGCGTAAAACTTACAAGCTAGAGCTAGGTACTGTAGAGACAGCCCCCTTAGGCCTTCGGGTACCTCTTAAAGCAGGATGCTGCATGAGTACCATGCAGACTNTAGATCATCGTTTATATCAGGCTGGTGGTACTGACCTCCCATCAAGATTTTCTCTCTCTGAAACTGCAAGGCAATAGTCTTGGAAAGGCAGCCATCATTCTGAAATACATTAGGCCATACTGGCTCAGGNGGAGGGGCTATAACNTTATCCAAATTTTCTTTGGCTCTCAAAACCAACCACTATGCTCTGTTCTGAAGCAGGTTTTCACACAGCCTAGGCTGACCTCAAACTCACCATGCAGTGGAGGATGGACTTGTACTTCNGATCCTTCTGCCTCTACTTAACCAAGTGCCACCATCACCAGGTAAGTACCACTGTGACTGTTTCATGTGGCGCTGGAGACTGAACTCAGAGCTACCAACTGAGCTTGTTGATTGAACGAACAAGTAGGTAGTTACAAGTAATGTTTCCCCAGGACGTCACTGGCTACAGACTGCTGCCAGCTAGTCTTCATCTTTGTCATTCAGCATGGTCATTTGGAAAGAAGGATGGCTTTGTGCTCACAGTGTCACCCAGTCAAACACAAGCTCCACTGTGTCTGAATAATTTGACTTGGGATGAGTTCTGTAACTCCTATGAGCCACCATCTCTTTATTTGTACAACAGCGTAGAGGATAGTCCCATCTCTTCCTCAGGAGTTAAAGAAAGTTGTTAGCGTCCACCTAGCTGTTGCATGGACCTTTCTTGGAGGAACACAAATATCTACTCCCCTTACATCACCAGTGACAGACCAAAATCTGATTCCACTACAGTCCACCATGTTGAATCAAAGAGTTTACTGGGCTTACAAGGCCTTTTACAAGGCATTGGTGAGGGGTTATTTATAAGAATGTGGATGACCCCAAAGCAGCCACACCACTGGAAAGGTTCACCACAGCATGGATGGTGACTTTCCCGTAGATGCATAGATGGAATGCCCCCTTCACTGACCTTCCAAACTCTGTGTACGCCAGCACCTCCTGAGATCACAAGACCACATGCAGCTTGGACAGAATTCCATGTAGCTGGGAGGGGAGTAGAGGAAGGAGTGATTGGACTCTCAGGTGAGGGGCTAATGTTCCTCCCACCCCTTTCTTCTCTGAGNGAATGTCAGCAGGTAGANTCTTGAGGGTCTCTCACACATGGTCACAAATATGCTTTTGGGGATGATGATGGCTGCCATGTGTGCCATTCTATACCACTGGCTCTGAAGGTCACCTGCAGGTTACCTGTTGACATTCAATAGTTAACTGATGCCCCACCTCCAACTACAAAAGGCTCCAATTGGCTGCAAACTCAGCCTCGGTTTTCCTAGCATCGTGGGACAAACATCACCTCCCTAGCATCAGCAGAGGAACCTAGGAGAGATTCTGGGAGATGGAGTTCTAATTCATGGGCACTTGGACGGTTTTTCAGCTGTTTAGTAAGTGTCCTCTGTCAAAGGACGGGGAACCCATAGAACAGAGTGAGGCTGGAGGCAAGACAGCAGCCTGGCTGTCTTGGGCTCTGGTAGCAAGACTGCAATGGACCTGGGCCAGCAGCTGTTGGGCAGAAAACAAAGAGGGACTCGTCCATCGAGAGCAGACCAGACTGGATGATTGGTGGGTGGGGAACTGGTGGAGCAGGGGTTGGGGGACTGGTGGAGTAGGAGTTGGGGGCACTGGTGGAGCAGGGGGTGGGGGGTCTGGTGGAACAGGAGACCTACATCAAAGACTTCCAGATGCAGCAAGAGGTGGAGCAAGAGAAGGTTGAGGTGAAACACCTTATACGACGGACAGGTCATGAGAGTTAGGTTAGACATCCCAGTCCAGAAGTGGCTGTACATGGCGTGTACAGGCAAGCTGGCCTAGGAGCAGGTAAAGGGCAGATAAGAGAACAGATTGCATCTAGTCCTGGGGAGAGCAAGGCCTCATGTCAGCAAGTAATGGCAGGTTTGCCTGAAATCTGTAGCACAGAGTAAAAGCAGATGAGAAAGGCAAGAAGAGGAAGGGCTCCGCCTANCCCCTTTCCTTGGCATTCCCAGAAGGCAGGGCATGGGGGAAGGNAAAGCATTTATTACACAAGGCAATCATAATAGAGCACAGCAGAGTGAGGGGCTTAAAGCACANAGACGCAGCCCATGACAGGTCTGGAGTCTTGGCATGCAAAAGCGAGGTGTCAGTGGGTCAAAGTCCCTTTGGAATTTGGTTCGCAGCTGCGTCACACGGGCATCTGTCGTCACATGCATCTTGTTGTCCATGTTGCTGGGAGGACAACATGGGAATCTGGAGTTAATAACTTTCCACAAATGCTTATTGGTAGGACAAGCAGCTGACAGGAAGTTTCTGATGCTCCACTCCCATGTGGCTCAGGCAAGGTTTGACAAAGGAAGGCAGGTGAGGAATTGATGGCAATTTAAACTCAACCAAGAAATCTCTTAGTACTCTCCATGGAAAATTCTAACAAGTTCCCTGAGGCAACACAAAAGCCACCTGTGGAGGTTTGAATAAGAACGTCCCCAGAGGCTCACATGTTTGAATGCATAGTCGTCAGGGAGTGGCACTACTTGGGAGGGATTAGGAGGTGTGGCCTTGTTGGAGGAAGTGTGCCACTGGGGGTGGGCTTTGAGGTTTCAAAGGCCCAAGCCAGGCCCAGTAGCTTTCTCTCTTCCTGCTGCCTATGAATCTGGATGTAGAACTCTCAGCTCCTTCTCCAGCACCATGTCTGCCTGCATGCTGCCATGCTTTCTACCATGGTGATGATGGACTAAACCTCTGAAACTGTAAGCCAGCCCCAATTAAATGCTTTCCTTTATAAGAGTTGCCGTGGTCACGGTGTCTCTTCACAGCAATAGGACACTGACGAAGACACCACCTTTTCTATGATTCTCTGAGTCTCAGCACTATTTGTCTATAGCAATTCTATCATCTCTCTCATGCTTGACTGTACCTCTCTTGAGCTCCTGGAAGGAGAGACTGNGTGTCTTAGTCAGGGTTNCTATTGCTGTGACAAAACACCAAGACCAAAAGACAAATTGAGAAGGAAAGGCTTTATTGGGCTTACACTTCTATATCACTGTTCTTTATTGAAGGAAGTTAGGACAGGAACTCAAACANGGCAGGAGCCTGGAGGCAGGAGCTGATGCAGAGGTCATGGAAGGGTGCCACTTTCTGACTTGATCATCATGGCTTGCTCAACCTGCTNTCTTATAGANCCCAGGANCACCAGCCCAGGGATGGGCCCATGCACAATGGGCTGGGCCCTCCCCCATTGATCACTAATTAAGAAAATGCCTTATAGCTGGATCTTATGGAGGCATTTTCTCAATTTAGAGTCCCTCCTTTCAGATGACTCTAGCTCGTGTCAAACTGATGTAAAACCAGTCAGCACACTGAGTCACTGTGGGTCAGAAGCCCCTGGTACAATGCCTTGTCTAAAAAGGCACTGAAGGCTTACTGGGGGAAATGTAGCCATTTCCNGACCAGAGGACCAGAATGCTACAACTTCTGGAAGGATCTTCCTTTGCAAAATAAAAGACTGTGGCTTTTCCTACCATTAACTCATTTGTCCTTGATGGTCCCTGTGGGATATACAGGAAAGGTCTNTGCCCCAGTGGGATGACTGAGGANACAGTGTCAGAGAGTCTAAGGGTTGTGTTCAAGGTCACCCGTTAGTAAGGAGCAGAGCCAGGACTGGCACCCGAGTACACTGACTTCTTAAAGGTCAGCTGATGCCTTCTTGGGTCAGGAAAGTACAGGACAGCTGGGGAAGGAAATGAAAGATATTATATTCTAGATTTGTTTTAAGCCAATGAATTATATANCTTTTAAAGAAAGCTTATTTAAAATTATTCAGTTTGTAAAATCTACAAAACACATACAGTAGACTCCTGTATTTGTAGCTTTTCTAAATTAAAGTTGATCACATGTAATCACCACTAAGTTCATCAATAGACACAAAAAAGCAATATGAAGTCCAGATCCTAAACCACCTCACAGAGCTTCCCNGTCCAGTGCATTTTATCAGTTTATACTTTGCTTTGAAATGTCCCTACTTGGCCTTACAGCTCCATAGGGAAGTTAGCTAAGACTTTCTATTGGCCACCAAGTAGGTGCCAGATCATTATGGATGNCACTCGTCTCCATTGGCTGCAAGGACAGTGTCATGTTATAAANACTGTCAGTATGAGCAAAATGCTTCCCACATAAGCATGAGGACATGAGTTTGATCCCAGAATGCATTCAAAAAACAAACAAAACAAGCTGGGTGGTATACCCCTATAACACTAGTGCTGGTGTTGGGGGACATAGGAGGAGGGACCCCAGGGACTTGTTAGCCAGCCAGTTTAGCCTAATCAGCAAACTCCAGGCTCAGGGAGAGTTCTCACCCCTGCCCACCCCGCAAAGGAGAATAATTGAAAAAGATATTTGATGTTGACTTCTGGCTTCCACATGCTCACTGTCACTACCTCCCATTGTGTACACACACACACACACACACACACACACACACACACACACACACACACCTCAAACACTTTTTTAAACGGTAATTTCAGATATCTTGTCCTCTTCCCCATCTGAGCACTCATAGATCTTGGCAGCATATGGAATTCCATAAGAAGGCAGCATCGTTAGCTAGTTTGGTACTGAGACATTTGTGTTATTTCCAAGGAGTGCTCTCGACATGGACAGAACACTCCCATGAGTATACCGTTAGAGTAAAGAAGTCTTAGAAGAGTGGCTTACACAAAAGGCAGGCACTCGATATGCCTTCATAGGCAGTCCAAGCTGGCCTTCGGTGTTTGCCTAATCCACGTGGTCATTGCCAAGTCTGAGGCTGCCAATCTCCTCCAACGTTGTGTATTTTTTTCAGTTGCGGATATATAGCCAAGGGCCGTTTCTNTAATTTGAATGTCTTTAGCTATTAATGAAGTAGATCATCTTTCTCTGTCTATTGATGACTATACTTCTTTCCCTATGGTGTCTATTATGGGTTGTCAAGTTTAATGAACTATATGCTGGTTTCTTTCCTTTTCTCTTGTGTGTGTGNGAGAGAGAGGCAGAGAGAGAGAGACAGAAGTTGGGGAGGAGAGGGAGAGAAAGATAGGAGAGACTCTAGATGGAACCCAGAGTCTCACACATACCACAGGCTCTACCACTGTGTGATATCTCCTATTCTGTTCTTATCTTTCTCAACTGTTTCTCAATGTCCAACACAATTGGCCACCTCCTACTTTGTTTTTTTTTTCTTGGGTTTAATAGGTTTTAGCTTTACTTGCATGGAAATGTATATGACTATAAGGTAGAATAGTGTAGTTTTAGAGGGCTTACTATAAAAATGAGTGACACTTCTTTTGTCCCCTCCACTAACTACTGCTTGATCAAGGCAATTGGTTGCAAAGACTTCAAGTTGCTNACAGTTGTTTTTCCATCATGTCTCAACACGNTATGATGGTGTTTCTGCTAGTGGGCTTTCCTGTTGTAGATAATATCCATTGATTTCCCACGATGGAAAGTGTAGGTTATAGCTGTCTTTTCATCACGGGCCTCATCACGTGGGCACACACTTTTCTTTCCTCAGTCTTCCAGTCTTCCCATAATGCAGCTAGGTCAATAGTCTGGGATTTTGTGTTTGTAACTTTGTAAACACTGGTTCCAGAGGAGGTGTGCAGCAAGCTTTGATTGTTCTGTATTTCCTCCAGTGTCTTGTTTTGCTTCTGGAACTGGTGCTTAGTTTATTTTTCCATTGTCTTATTTCTTGGAATGATACTGACAATGTATAATTTATTTTTATTTCCTGGGGCAGAGCATGCTGAGAAATTTGATGTAAATATAAAGGTTTTCTTCAGCATTCCCTCATCCTCATGAGGACCAGGCTGCAAAGGGGAACAAAACTGTCCTTCACCAACAGGCTAAGGTCCTGTCATCTGTCTCAGAGAAGACAACCAAATAAAGAATCTAACCACACCTGGTGGAACTGCAGATAATTTCTCCCCCTCTGCTCAATCAAATCCCAAAGAAATAGCAAAGCCATTCACTCCTCTAGCAATCATTCCCAAGCTCCTAAAACTGTCCACATTCTCTCACTCATCCAGAAGGACAAAACTTGTCTGAATAACGTTAAATAGCAGCAGCTCATCACAGGAGTGTGTATACTCTTGTTACATTTTCTAAATTTATACGTCAGTTTCTCTAGTTAATCTTTGTCTCTTTCTCCAGGGAATAAACTTCAGAGAGCAGAGAGGAAATCTCCTCTCACACTTACAGGAGAATTTGTCACTGATTCAGCTTCAACCCTCAGCACGGATTGTGTAAAACTCTTCTGGGTATGTTCAGGTACATCAGATGTTCTCTCCATGGAAGCTCTGCGTGGAACAGCCTTCTGAGTCTCCCAACCTTGTCAAGTGCGTTCTGTTTCACCTCTACACTTGGCACATTGCTGTTGTCTTGGGCAACCCTGTCTCCATCATTCTGGTGACCTTTTTCTCTTCCTTGTATTGAATTCCTTATTTCCTGGACCCCATTTCCCCAGGATTTCTGAGAAAGGAATTTTTAAACTTTGTTTTTTATTTTCTTACTAACATTTAATAAATGATTCTTTTGGGGGATAAAATTACAGGCTTAAATAATTTCTTTCTTTAGACTTTTTACTTTGTTATATTATATTATGTCCTCATTCATTATACATGGCATTATATGTCATATAATCTTGCCATTGAGAAACATAATGCCACAGTCATTCTACAAGTTTGCATGTGACATCTTTTATATTGCTTCTTAGCATCTTATGAAATTTCCTTTTTAGTTTTAAATGTTCTAAAATTTTGCAATCATATACACTGGATGAGAGTCTATTTGATCCACTGTGATTGAAACTTAAAGAACCCTTTAATCTGGAATCTAATAACTTCTCATCTAGGAAATTTCTTCTATTATTTCTTTGGTTACTTTTGCTTCTTGTAGTAACCCTGGCTCTTGTAGTCTCCAACATTGAAAAGGATGGACANTGTGACCAACCAATAGGATATTGTAAACGNGACCNTGGATGACATCATCAAGGATATTTTAGGCGTTTGCTGTTTCTCTCCTGGATCACTTTGTGTCATGAAAATACTCAAGCCATTCCATAGCCCATGTGGTAAGAAACGGGGCCTTCTNCCACCAACAAACAAGCTGGCTAGTCCTGGGAGCTACTGGAAATGAATTCTCTCATTATAACCAAGTCTTAAAAAACAAACTGTATTCCTGTCCAATATCTAGTTGAACCTCATGAAGCATCTNGAATTAGAACTACTTAGCCAAGTCATTCCTGAACTCACGATCACAGAAAGAGAGAATGATGTGAATGTTAACTAGTGTTTTAAGCTTCTGAATCTGTGCATAATTTGTTTCATGGTAATTTGTTAAATAATGTATATTCTTTCTGTAGCCTCCAAATACTGGACGTTGGATCATCTGGCCCTAGTTCTTTAATTTTATAATCTTTGCATTTCTTCAATATCTCAACATCTCTTCATTCTGCTTTCCTGAAAGTTTTCTTATCCTTTTCTTTAATTGTCCTCTTTAAGATTATAAAGTAGGGGAATGGAGGGACAGCTCAGCAGTTAAAAGCACTGGCTGCTCTTCCAGAGGACCAGGGTTCGATTCTTAGCACCAGCATGGTGGCTCACAACTGCTTTCAACTCCAGTCAAGGGAATCCAACAAACTGTTCTGGACTCTTCAGGCAATGCACATATGTAGTGCACAGACATACATGTAGACAAGACATTCATACACACAAAAAATAAAATTAAAAAAGATTATAAAGTAGTATCAGACAGGACAAATACAATCTTTTTCTTTATTAGGTTGAATACTAAATTGTGCAAGGATGTAAATATTAAGGAAAGGAAGCAGACGGATGCTTATCTGCCCTCCCAGCAATGTTCCTGTAACAACCATGGATGCCTTCATGGAGCAGAGATAGTTGTTACAGGCCTGGGCACCTGGAATCTCACACAGGAAAAGTTAAAGAGGCTATTCAAGAGGCCACTGATACACACCATCACCACATTGACTGTGAGTATACCTATTGGAAGGAGAATGAAGTTGGAGAAGCCCACAAAGAGAAGGTCCAGGGGAGGGGTGCAAAGAGGAAGAACCTCTTTACTGTCAGCAAGTTGTGATACCCCTTCTTTGTGAGAAAACCACCGAGAGAAGCCCATCTTAAGACNCCCCCAAGGATCTGAAAGTGGACACCTATCATAGTCACTTGCTGCAAAGACCTTTGCCTAGAGAGGGCTTACTCCCCAAAGGTAATGAAGACCAGGTCCTCACTGGTAGATTAACACTTGAAGATTCCAGGAAGGTCATGGAGGAGAGATGGTGGGTGAGGAGCTGGGGAAGCCCTGTGTCTCCAACATCAGATGGAAGGGCTCATGAACAAGCCTGGACTAAAACACAACCAGTGACTAATTAGGTTGAGTGTCACCCATCTCTTGCCCCAGGACAAATGAATCCAGTACTGCTCTTCTAATGATGTCAACATCACTGTCTATAGACTCTCGAGGTCTCTGGGTAGACATCGGACCAATCCAGAGGACCTTTCAGTACTGGAGAATTCAAGATGAAAAAAAATCATTGCAAAGCTGTGGCTCTGATATAGTTCCATATCCAGATGGATGTGGCAGAGATTCCCAAAGCTGTGACAACCGCACACACATAATTGAAGCCCCTTGGGTCTTGATTTCAAATTGAGTGATGAGGAGCCAGCCACTCTCCTCAGCTTTAACAGAGGCTGGAGGGCCTGTGTCATGACTGACACTGTCAATTTGGAGGAGTATCCCTTCCCTGTAGACAACAAAGCTGGAATTGTCCACCGGGCTTACCTGATAGAGTCCCTCTTTCTGCTGACATGGAGCGTGCTCCCCTATGGCCTGATTTAGTCAAGCTTATCTGACATCACACTGTGTCTAGCTTGTTGTAGGGCCAGGATCTTTAGTGCAATACAANCCCACATTTAATTCCACGTGTTTAACCAGGAACAGATTATTGCTGGGAAGGATAACCCGGATGTACAGGTGATAATTTCTTTTATGTATTTGATCTGACAAAATGCTTGTTGAACATGGGAAAATCAGGTAGCACTGAAGATACAGAGGTAAAAAGAATAAAAGATAGTAATGATGGAAAATGAAAAAAAAAGACAGGAAAAAAAAGAGAGAGAGAAATTAAGACTCAGTATATGTTGTCCCAGAGGTTGAGAAATATTTCTATAAAGAATCAGGAAGTACATGTGGTGGTTTGAATAAAAATGGCCCCCATAGGCCCATAGGGAGTGGCAGTATTAGGAGGTGTGGCCTTGTTGGAGTAGGTGTGGCTTTGTTGGAGGAAGCTTGTCTTGTTTATTTCCTGCTGACTATTGATTCAGATGTAGAACTCTCAGCTCCTTCTCCAGACCATGTCTGCNTGTGTGCCGCCATGCTTCCCAGACCATAATGGCCATGACGATAATGGACTAAACCTCTGAAACTGTAAGCCAGCCCCAATTAAATGTTTTCCTTTGTTGCTGTGGTCAAAGTGTCTCTTCACACCAATAAAACCCTAACTAAGACAGTATATATTTGGAGTTTTGTATGGTTCTATGAAAATGATTAAACTCTGCCAATATAGCAGGCAAGCCATAGGCATATGGATATAAACACTATGGCTGTGCTCCAATATAAATTTGTCTTAAGAGCAGACAGCAAGCCAGGCAGNAGTGGCACATGCCTTTAATCCCAGCACTTGGGAGGCAGAGGCAGGCGGATCTCTGTGAGTTCGAGGCCAGCCTGGTCTATAGAGTGAGTTCTAGGACAGGTAGGACTGCTTCACAGAGAAACCCTGTCTCAAAAAACCAAAGGGGGAAAAAAAGCAGACAGTAATTCTGAATTGTGGGCTATAGTNTGTTGCCCCCTGCTTTAGAGAAAACAACTCAGTCTNTAAACTATGTTTGCCACAAATTCCAACCTTCAGTGAAGTGTTAGTAACCATTCAAAAAAATGGGGAAAAGAGGAGACTGATCAGGAGATTTTGAAAGAGGTCAGGAAGTAGACCTAGGGAAGATGTAATCAACGGTGTTAGCAGACAAGAATTCCTAAATGAGTATGATTCATACAATAACAATATAGAGGGACAGTAGCTAGATGGTAAAGGATGATTGGCTTCAACAGAGCATTAGGACAGCCAGAAAAACACAACCAGTATTCTAAAGACTGCCTAGTGCATATCTGAAGTTTGTAACTGCCTGCGTTGTCAGCGGAAAAAGGTGACTGTGTGTGCTGCTCTTGGAGGATGCAGGATCTGAGATGGGAGGGAAAGAGAGAAGACAGCAGATTTTAACTTTAGAGGTAGATGTGTTTAGAAAAGGATTGACCTTTGGCACTGAAACGTGGATTCTTAAGTGAGGCTGATTGGCGGCCATTCAGAGGTNAGGTTACTAAACTAAGTTGTAATCAATTAGGGCAAATAACCAACTTTGGTGACTGCCTGTTGAGGAAGAGATCAGTTCCTCATGAGAAAATATCAAGTCTGTTCATTGTGAGGCTAAGCAACAACAGACACAGACAAGACAAACTCAGGAAACCTAATGACTTTGTTTTTGTGTGTGTGTGTGTGTGTGTGTGTGTGTGTTTTTTAATCTAAGCTGAAGTCTAGAAAGTAAGGGATGAATGGGGGAAAACAGAAACAAGTATAAAAAGATAAGTCACCTTGACAAATATGCAACCTACTCACAATCGGGGTATCAGAAGGAAGAATGTGGAATGGACGAAATGCAGGGTTTGAAGAAACAGAGGTTTTTAAGGACATCCTATTGCACTTCTATGCTACTGGCTATTAAAAGTTTGAGGTCACCCTAGTCTACATAGTGACTACCAGACCAGGCAGGGCTACATAGTGAAATACTGTCATAGAAAAAATATAAACAAAATATTAAACCACACACATGGAGAGAGAGAGAGAGAGAGAGAGAGAGAGAGAGAGAACAAAATACTATGTAGACTTTAAATATTCTTCTCCTTTGTAACACAAAACAAAAATCCCCAGACCTCTGAATCATGACCCTCTTGCCCCACCCTCACCCCCGGGGTGTTGGGATGACAGACATGTGCCAGCAAGTAGGACCTGGTACTACTATTTTTGTTTTAAGATTGCAAAACCTCTTATCTGAGAATATCATACTTTTTGTTTTTTTGACTTTTTCATGTTTTCTTCTCAGATTCTCTTCGTATTTTTTCCAAAATATGTTTTGTTTGTTTTCTAAGACAATCTGATAAATACTTTGAAATAAGAACTTCAGGACGTTCAAGCAACTAAATAAGACATGGCTTTTATCAATGACAAAAAAATATAGACAAATATAAACCAGTTGCAGGTAGCTATTAAAAAAATAAAATAAGCTAGGCATGGTGGTCCATGCCTTTAATCCCAGCACTCAAGAGGCAGAGTCCAGCTTATTTCTATGAGTCTGAGGCCAGACTGGTTACATAGTGAGTTTCAGGATAGCCAAGGCTACATAGTGAGACCCTGTCCCCCCCTAAAAAAAATAATAAATATTTTCATTGCTACTTCATAACTGTAATTTTGTTACTGTTCTGAATCATAATGTAAACATCTGTGTTTTCTGATGATCTTAGGTGACCGCTGGGAAAGGGTCATTTGACCTCCCCAAAGGGGTTGAGACCCAGAGGTTGAGAGCCACTGCTGTAGTGTCTTCTGATTGCTACAAGCATCAAGCGTACATGGTACACACATACACACGCAGGCAAACTACACTTTAAAAAACAAAACAAAAGCAACCTTAAAAAAAAATCCCATTCTTTGCATAGAGAAAGATCTATGGAATTTGAAGAAAGCGGAGGCTGTGAGTAGGGGAGCTCATGACAGAAAAGCTTAACAGAGCATCCGGCAATATGTCTGCAGCTCAGGGGCACCAGTGCTCATAGAACTCTGCCTGATCACACACCCGTGGTGCTGAGTCCCACTCTGCTATGCCTNACACANATCCAGGCTCGGAAAAGCACAGGAGAGAAATAAGGCAGAAGTCCCAGGAAAGGAGGTGCTGGGTGGGGAGTGTAAGGTATGGAGGAATTAAAAACAAAGCGAAACAAAACAAAACAAAAAAGCAAGCAGAGAACAGCGCAAGAGCCTCAGGGTAGCAGAATGCAGAAAATATCAGTAAAAGTAACTCCAATGAAACTGCTTGGTAAAGAGCTGGTCCAGGAATGTACTGGTCTGTAGAGGACAACATTCCAGAGAGCTCACTGGGGACATAAGGCCCAGGAAAAGATGCAGAGTCTAGGAAAGTAAACTGCTTCTTAGAAATTAATACCCAACAAAGCAATCATTTCTGTGACAAAAGACTACGAAGAAGAAGAGGAAGAAGAAGCATCCAGGGATGAAAAGATAAGAAATCAAAGGCTGATGGTGAAATCATGCAGACAGTGAACTCGAACTGACACCATTCAGGAAAGAGAAGAGACTACAAGNAAACACAGATGGAGGGAAAAGAGAGTAAGGCAAAACAGCCATGCCGGGAAATAATCCACGGGCTTCTAAGAAATTTTAAAAATGCACCACAAAGTGAACCAAAGGGCTGGCAACATAGCTCCCTGGGAATAGGAACTTGCCACCAAGCCTGATGATGATCTAAGTTCAGTCCCCAGGACCCATGATGGA
>LZPO01075852.1:646546-664251 GCA_001675575.1 Neotoma lepida | reverse complement strand
TGTGCATATATACCTGAATTCAATTTTTAAAATTTTGTTTAGGAGTTTTGCATTTGTATTTCTTGAATGAAACGAATCTATACTTTTCTTTTCCCATCCATATTTGTCTTATTTGGAAACTGAGATTTTGTTAGCTTCATAAATGAGATTGTTATAGGCTTTTTGTTTTCTGTGAAAGTTTATGTAATAAGATTACATCAATTTGAGCTGGGTGGTGGTGGCACACACCTTTAACCCCAGCAGTTGGGAGGCAGAGGCAAGCAGATCTCTGAGTTCGAGGCCAGCCTGGTCTACAGATTGAATTCCAGGATAGCCAGGGCTACACAGGGCTGTCTTCAAAACAAAAAAGATTACATCCATTTAAGCTGGGCTCCATGGTAAACAACTATAGTCCAAGCTGCCAGGGAGGCTGAGTCAGGAGGATTTCCTAATTTAGAGACCAATTAGGGCAACAATNTGAGGCCACCCTCTCACAAAAAACAAAAAGATTCCAATAATTTATTCATTTGATGGTAGACAGAACTTAGTGCCACTCACAGGCTAGGGTTTCCTTTGTGGCAAGCTTTTTCATTTAACATTTTTAACATTTATNTATTGTCATTGTGTGTATGTATAATGCATGTGCCTAAGTGTGGGTGCTTGCAGGCCACAGCATGCATGTGGAGGTCTGAGGATAACTGAGNCAGTTCTCTCCTTCTACCGTGGGCTCTGCGGATTGAGCTCAGATTCTCAGGATTGCATGGCACGCACCTTCACCCTCTGAGCCCTCCTCCCAGCCCTGTGGAAAGGTTTTCAATTGGCAGGTGCATTTCACCTGATAGTTAATGATTTGTTTCAGGATTTCTCTCTCATGCAGCATGTGTGTGTGTGTGTGTGTGTGTGCATGCGTGCGTGCGTGCGTGTGAGAGAGAGAGAGAGGAAGAGAAAGAGAGAGACTGTTTTAGTAAGTTGTACTTTCCAAGAGCTTATTTCATATCATTTTTAAGAGCTCCAAATGATAGGGATCCACCTGCCTCTGTCTCCTGAATGCTGGGATTTTTTACAGAATTTTTTNGATGTCAGATGTCACTGTATTATCTTTGTAATAGCTGAAAAACACAAGTAATGCTTTCNTCCTTTTACTTAGAATGCTTGTCACATGTGCTTTTTCTTTGTTTTGTCTCTATTGGTCCAGACCGTGTAANGATGTCCAAGCTCTTGGCGTTATACCATGACACGGTCATCAATTGAGTTACAGAAAAATTTGACAGAATCCAACACCTCAGCATGTTTTTACCACGCTTATGGTTTCGCCTTGGGTTATCTTCACAGCCATTGAGCTGCATGTAGCCCATGGGCTTCAGGGTTNACAGGCCTGGAGGCTTACCGATTTTATTAGTCTTTTCAAAGAGCTACTTTTAATTTGATAAGTTCCTCTCTATTTCAGATNTTTGCTTGCTGTTTAATTCCTGCTTTGATCTTTACGTTTTTCTTCCCTGTCTATTATTAGGTCTGCANTGCCCTTCTCCTCCTAACTTCTAAAGGTGGTGGTCTACACCTAGTGCTTCTGTGAGTTTGCACTCTCCTATTTCTTTATGACTTTGATTAATTGNTGGTAATTAGTATGCCAAAACTACTTTGAGGAATCACTTATGTAGAATGATGTTATCTTATGTAGAATATTTTATTTAATATGTAGAATGATGTTATCGTCCTTCCAGTGCCTCTTCGGTTGCTTCTGCCAGGTTCCCATGTGGATAGCCTGTCTGNAATTCCCCAAATTAAAGGTGGAGATGCCTTGAGCTCCAAATGATAGGGCTCCACCTGCCTCTGTCTCCTGAATGCTGGGATTAAAGGCATGGGCCACCATCCTCTGGCTTCGCCCAGGTAAACTGTCCAAGGCAAGAATAGCTTCATGTGGCTAGGACGCTCAGATTTTCCCCGTTTCCCANTAATTTCTCAGTCTCTGGAAAGTTCTTTGATGCTTTTAAGAATCNTCTTTGAAATGAAACTTGCTTGTGTTGTACATGGAGCACTGAAAACACAAACCTCAGGTCTCATGGATGCCAGGCCAGTGTTCAGCGTGGTGTTCACTTGTTTGGAATTTTTGCATTGTGTTTCTTGAATGAGATGAGCTTGTAATTTTCTTTTCCCATCCACAGTTGTCTTATTTAAATATTGAGATTTTGTTAGTCTCATAAAAGANAGCTGAGGGCTCTTTTGTTTTCTGGGGAAGTTTGCCTTAGATTGCAACCATTTAAGCTGGGCTCAGCAGTAAACAACTACAGTCCCAAGCTACTGGGAATGCCTGATTCTTGACCTATTCAGTGGCAGGGTGGGTTGGATTTACCTAGTCCACTATTATTAGAAGNAAGTTTTGGGCCTTCAGCTACAGCTCAGTGATAGAGCACTTACCTAGTGTGTACAAGGCCCTGGGGTCAATCCCTAGTAACACAGCTCTTGCTGTATAAGATCCCTCCTCCATGGTTCTGGGGCCTCAAATCAGGATCCCTAGGGACATATAAATGTAGGCAATCATCTAATCACCAAGCTAGATCTCCAGCTTCTTTTGANATTTTATTTTAAGATCAGGTCTTGTAGACGGAAGTTTCTGTCCCACCAGCAGCTCCCAAATTACAAAACTTTGGCTAATAGCTCAGGCTTATTACTAACTAGCTCTTAAAACTTAAATTAATCCATTTCTGTAAATCTATGTATTGCCACATGGCTCGAGGCTTTACCTGTTCTCCAGCATGTCTTGCTTCCTCTGTATCTCCTGGCTACTTCTGACGACTTCTTCTTCTTCTTCTTCTTCTTCTTCTTCTTCTTCTTCTTCTTCTTCTTCTTCTTCCCAGAATTCTCCTTGTCTGGCTCTGCCGCCCAATCTCTCCTGCCCAGCTATAGGCCAGTCAGCTCTTTATTAAACCAATCACAGTATATTCCACAAGGTCTCATCAAGTTACTTATGCTGTCCTGGAACTAATTCTGTAGGCTAGGCTGGCCTTGAACTTGTCATCCTCCTGCCTCAGGATGAACTGGGTTACAGCTGTGCNACCATGCCCAGCTCTGTGGTAAATCCTTATACCTTTTGGTCACTATACTTACATCAAAGATATTGTTAAAAACAGACAATGTCAAACTTCAAAGCCNGAATGAAGAATATTCCTAGCACAGCATAAACAGAAGGAATTGACCCATGAGTAAAAACTTAAAAAATAAATAAAACAATAAGACAGAAAGGTGAATCAGTGACCCAAAGACTTCATCTTGCAAAAAACACCAGGAAGGGATATTTTTACATGGAAGCTTCATTTTAGAAAATGGAAAAGTAATTATTTTGTTTCAGNGAAGAGACAGAGAAGAGAAGAGAGAACTAGGGGGTGTGATTCAGGGGTGGGGTGTAAATATAATCTCAGTTGGGCCCTGGGTTCAATCACCACAACTAGCCCTCCTCTTTCCCCATCCCCNAAAACTAAAAAGAAGAATCCAGTTGAATATACAAAGAACGTTACTGAAATTTTGCTTTGGTAATGGAATGTAATAAGATCCCCCAAAAGTCAGTGAATTACAGTATTTCCCACTTAGTTTCATCAGTTAAAGAGAAAATGTACTTAATCTGACACTCAACTCACGTCAGATTAAAGAAACAGAACAGACCTCACAGAAAACTGTCTTACAAAGTAGCATGAGCAGGTTGGAGAGATGGGTGGNTGGTTAAGACCACTTGCTGCTCTTCCATAGGACCTGGGTTCNGTTCCCAGTATGCTCAACAGGCAGATCGTAACCACCTACAACTCCAGCTCCAGGGGGTCTGATGCCCTCTTCTGACTTCTGCAGACACCCACACATTCTTAAAAAGAAGAAAAGAGCAAGAAAAAAAATCTTTCAATAACCTATAGTATCACACTTAATGTTAAAACTGTAAATTTTCCATTAAAGTCAGAAGCAGCAGGGCATAATAGCACACGCCTTTAATCTCATCACTAGGAAAGTGGAGGTCAAGGCTCCTCAGCTACCTAGTGAGTTGAAGGCTAGCCTGGAATACACAAGACCTTGCCTCACTGCCTCTCCCCTACAGACACCAGGAGCAAATTAAGAATATCTACTATCAAAACCCTGTCTCGAAAAACCAAAAAAAAAAGGAAAAAAAGAGAATATCTACTCCCATGGCTTCTATTAAAATTGCCCAAGTTACCCTTATGAAATAAGCTTTGGCTTTGTGAAAAATGAGAAATTCAGTTTTCATTTTTCTCAAGAAGCATGAGACAGGGTCATGAGTTAAAAGTAGGTGGGATCTGGGTGAGAAGCTGTCAGACTTTTAGCCAGAGGGTAAGGGACTGACTAATTCTGCTCTGGAGGAAGACAGGAAGCTGAGGACCATCCTATGACTGCCAGGAAAAGTTAGGTTCAACTGTGTTTTGTGGTCATGAATATGAAGGAGAACCCAGTGACCCCTGAATTTGATGAGCACTGAGAAACTGTGCTTAAACCGTGTTTAGGATTTTGCTAGATGAGTAACCTTGAGTTGCAAGGAAGCTGGGCATGCTTGGAAGAGTTTTATAATGGTGGTGGATTCTAAGCTGGCTTAAGAAGGAGATGGCACACTGAAAAATGATGGGGTCCATGCAACAGAAGCTCAGAACTGGGGTGTACAAAAGTCACGCGGCTGAAGACTCCAAGATTAAATAGGGGTGGGGCGTGGGAACCATGGAGGTAGAAGGGAGGTGAGTTATAAGAAAAGTCAGAGGCATGGTGAGCAGGACACTGGAAGACCAGGTAGATGGGGTGGCCATGTGGGTGGTAAAGCCTTAATGGAGAGGATTCACGGGGGAGAGAAGCAAAGAGCTAAGGACTCGAGGAGAAGCACTGAGAGGGAAAGAGGATGGAAATTTCAAACCATATGGCAAAATGGGTCGAGAGTCCCAGGAGCTGGGATGTNACACGGGGAAGGCAGGGTATTGGAGGGTGAGGAAAACATACGGAGACCCAGGGCAAACNTGCCTGTCATGGAAGGGCTGGAGGAGGCCAGGGAGCTTGCTGGNAGTGGGTTGAGGGTCCCAGATGCCCAACTGGGAGAGTTTNAGAAGGAGGGACTAGGTACTCACCCCAGCGAAAATCACAGTGGTAGGACCCAGGAAGACATAAGTTTAGAGTGAAGTAAGTGGGGTTTCTTGGGAGGAGCTTGGGGGAGATGTTTTAAATAGCCATCTTAAATACTTTTCTTGGGGCTTCCGTGACAGGACAAGAAAACGTTTATCAACATGAATGAAATCGCTGATGATGGCTTGGTCAGGAGGGTTCCTGCCTACGTTCTGGAGAGAAGTTTCCAGGTAGGGATGCTTCCAGACAAAGGTCAGTAGGGGAGGAAGGAAAAGACCCTGAAGGGGAAAGTGAATCAATAAACTTACAGTCCAAAATCTCATCAAGGTTGCAGAGGGTCAGAAGACCTCAGCCTGTGGGGCAAAGGTGTGTGCACAGGCTGGGTGTAAAGGTGTTAGGAAGAGATAAGGTTGAAGGCATGGTCTTCTTCAACCCTTGAGTGGTGGCCTGAACTCTTGAACCTGCCACTACCTGAACAACAGATTCCAAGAATGCTGCTTCTTTGGGCTGGGCCCAGAGAAGCAATCCCAATCACACAAACATTAATTTCTAGGAGCCCCTAGGGCTTGGGCTGAGAAAGGGGAGTTCAGGGAAATGGCTGCCTCAGACTACATCTCCTTACTCCTGTAAATGGCCTAGAGGTTACTGACTCCTGTCCTGTGGTGATTCTCAGTCTTGTGCTCTTGCACTGTGTCTCTCTCTGTGTCTCACTTAGCCCTTCAAATATTAATTGGACACTCACTATGTCAGTAACTCAGCTAGAACCTGGGAAACATCCTGTCCATAAGAAGACACAGTCACATTTCTCGGTCCAGAAATCACCTTTAAGCAGTGCTCCTGAGTCTGACCTCATCGGGTAAGGGGTGGAGCCAAAGAGTTCTTTTACACTTGNCCTTATTTGGAAATCACAATGCTAGTTTACATTTGTACAAGGATGGGGAGGGGAAGGTAAGGTCCCTCTTGGGCCACCAGCAGTTGGAGGGAAGGGATCTGCTTTCCTTTTCGGCTGGGGTCTCCTCTTTCATACTATGGCAGAGTTCCGCCTTACGCAAGACTGGAATGAAGTTCCCTGGACTCACTCTCCTCCAGGCTGNCTCAAACCCCACCTTCCAGGATTGGGTGGGTGAAAGTTTGTGCTTCATTATAGTGCAAAGGTCTCCCTGCTGGGCTGGGGAAGGATGTAGGAAAAGGGTGGTCAGCTCCTGACAGCTGGAGCTGAAACTGCTAAGAGTTATCTGGGTCGCCCTGTTCTTGGTCCTAGTGCTGCAGGTGAGACCAAGGGGAGAAGGAACAGGATCTGTCTTCTTGGAGCATCCAAAGATGTCGGGGGAGAAGAAGGGGCTATATTCATGGCTTAGCAGGAGGGAGCCTGGAGCGTGAAGGCAATCCAAAGGGTACCAGAAAAAAAAAAAAAAAAAGGCTTTACTACAGTCCTAGCATCCTAGAAGAGGAGGAAATAGTACAGAGAAAGAGCTCATGAGGAAAAGAAGGGATCATGGGAAACAAGAAAGCCTTCTACAGATCTTTAGTGACTTGAAAGCACAATAACAGACACGTGGAGGTGGATGGGAAAGAGGAAGACCAGCAGGAGGTCAGCAGGGAGCGGGCCCAGATGAACTTCTACTGGAAGGGGACTGCCCTGGAGATGAAGCTGGGGCCATGCTAGGAATGCCTAGGGCTGAGCTGAGCCCAGTCTCTCCTGGGCTGCCTCAGAGCCAGAGGCAAACTGAGGGGTAGAACTGATGGTGTTCTTGTGTCCCACAGACCTCAGATGAGGCCCTTCACAATCCCTGGAGAAATCTGCCCTGTCCCGAGGTGTCCTCTCTCCCTACACCTCCCACTGGTACACAGCCAGCAGGGACACTTGAACATATTCAAGACAATGCCTCCATTGCCCTTGGTTCCAGCCAACAAGTTGATCCCTTGTGACAACATTCTTCTTTCTCCTTTTCTCAGAGGTAATTAGGAACCGAAGTGCCTCACTGGGCAAACTGAAAAGCAAAATAAAGAATTACATCCTTAAAAAAAAAAAAAAAGTCCAAGATCAACAGGAAGCCGAACAGGAAGTTCCCATAGAAGATGAAAATATCTGATAATTGTGCTGAGAGCAACAGGCTGAGGGCATCTTAGGGATACACAGCCACGGAGGTGTTAGTGGTCTGTGCCAACGCTTTCCTTTCCCAGAACACCCCTAGACCTGCCAATCAGCCCTGCCCGCTCCCAGGGATTCCAGACATACCCGTGCCTCAAGGAGCACACACATACAAGCGTACATACCACACAGCCATGAACATACATGCGCATTCCTGAATGTACCAACATATGGACATGGAGATAAGCACACGAATACAGACAATGCAAACCTGCTAAGAGACGCTGTGTGNAAAAAAAAAAAAGAATAAGTCAAGACAGCAGAAGTTGGAGTCTGGAACCTCCCCTCACTTGCAGTATTGACCATGTGTTAGCTAGAGACTAGGCCTGCCTGCCGTGAGGCGTCACAGATGGATCTCTTGTGACCATCCAGATCACCCCTCACTAAGCTCCATCTTTCTGGACCTGCTGTTTCCAGCTTTTTGGTCTCAGAACCCTTCCATATTCNTAAAAATTATGAATCAGGAAGCTTTTGTTTCTGGAGTTCTATCACCAGAGNGGTATTCCTGGACATTTAAATGTATATGCATATTTTGCTTTCATGTATTGTCTGTATACCACATACATGCTTGGTGCCCNTGGAGGNCAGAAGAGGGTGTTGGATCCCCTGGAACTGTAGTTACAAACTATTGTTAGCCATCACTTAGGTGCTGGGAGTTGAACCCGGGTCTTTTGGAAGAGCAGTTAGTGCTCTTAACCAATGAACCATCTCTCCATCCCCTTGTACATTTCTATAAATCTCTTTAGGGAACAGTTTAAGGAAGACAGCTAGGTTCACATATCTGCTTCTCCTCTAAAGTTTTAGTGATGTACTTTGGCTGACATAATTTTAAAAAAAAATCCAGTGTCATAGAGATTTGAGACAAAGTTGAGGAACAGAGGCCCTCCCAGATTCCTCCAAATTATCTCCCAGAAATTCCCTCCCCAAAGGTGGAGTGACTTGATGGGATGTCAGTTTGAAGATTAAGTCACTCTCAGTATGTCTTTTCTGCCCTTTAGCTCCGACTGGGCTAGCCTGTTCTAAGCTGCACTGTAAAGAAGCCCCGCTGAGAAGGATACAAAGATGCCCTTGCTAGGTTCCAGGCATGAACCAAGGCCTCTCTGGTCAGCTGACTCCAGCAACAGGAGAACTTCAAGCTTGAACCTCCAACATAAACAGCACAAATCTTGGCTTTTCCCTCTTGGCACGTTCCACTAAGGACAGTGACTTGGGGACCACGTGTCATCTTTCCAGACTTTTCTCTGGNTGAGCTTTCAAATGATCCCAAAGCCCAGATGACACCTTGATCAGAGCTCATGAGAGACTTGTGACCTCTGCAAAGCCACAGAGTCCTGAGTTACTGGGATATTGTGTGATCCATAATTCTTGTTTGAAGATGGTACATTTGGAGGTGATTTTACAGTGCCCTAGAAGGCATATGAAGGATGCTAGGTCTCAGCATATGAGACCATATGAGACCCATATGAGGTCTGTCCTCAGACCTCACTTGGAGGGTTGTACCTCGGTTCTAACCTTACCTTCCCGAGTAGGTTTTATCCAANAGGCATCTGCCTCTTTCAGATCCTCCTCTCAGCAGATACAGGAAAGGAGGGTGACTGTGACAGGAAAAGGTGCATAGCCAGTATCTGGGCAGGACAATGCCTGCTCTTCCCTCATGGCTCAGCTTGCAAATCTTGTGCAGTTAGTAAGCGGTGTCGAGGGGAATGGGTACCTTGATCGTGGTCTCTTCCCTCAGCCTATCCACCTCCATCCCTGGTGTCAGTCAGGGAACTAACCTGTTGTAAACCTGTAGCTCCTATACTTGGCCTTGGATGGCCTTAATGGTAAATCTCATTCCTGCTAACTTTGCGGTTACCACACAGGCAGAGTCTGACTTTGTTTTTCAGCCTGCATGTATGTTCACAGAGGTCTGTATGTCTGCCCTTCAAGGACCCTGAACTGCTGGTGCCCGCTCTTTTTTTCCTGAAGGATCAGTAGTACCACTCAGGGTCCCACAGTATGTGGTAGAACCAGGAAAATGACTTTCAAATGCAAGGGATTCCTTTAGCCCCATCTGCCACACAGAAGATTGGATGTCCCTTCTCATAAGTCCTCCCAGTACCGGCACCAAACCCAGCTAAGCGTTACCACTTCTGCTTTTCCACTCTTGGTGTGTTCCACTAAGGATAATGACTGGCTGCGCTGACTGGTCCACGGTCAGCCAGCAGAGTTGACACCGTGCAGGGCCTCAGACTGGACACATCCTCCCCTTGCCCAGCCTGCCAACCACCTCCCTTGGGCTGAGGGGGCTGTGAGGTCTGCAGTGGGCTCACACCCCCTTGGTGCTCTGTAGAAGCTCAATAAAGGACAGAGCGCAACTGAAGAGGCCATCAAGCCTCTGAGCTTGGCCTCTGGCCAGGGTTAGGCTGCTAGAATGAAAGGTTAGTTTTCTACAAGGTCAAAGGGAGAGGGGTCAATCTGTGGAGAGGAGAAGCTAAATACAGAAAGTGCTAGGAAGTCAGCCTCTGCTGGGGGTCAGCCAATCTTGGGTCCCATACAGAGCTCAGTTTGACCCAGTCAAGTTTTTACTCACACCAGTGTTTGATTCTTGCAAAGCAGACTGGCTTATCTGGTACTTTGTGGAAGCATTTCTGGAACCCAGAGCAACCTCGCCCTCTCCAGACTGTCCAACATGCTGAGCAGGGGTGATGATCTGATTCAGGAGGACGGGGAACTCAAGAGTGATACCAAGGATCACACACTCTCAGGGCTGGGGGTTGGGGTGGCTCTGCTTCCAGACGGTCTACAGCAGCTGGCTGGGGACACAGACCCTGCATGAAGGGCGCAGCCACTAAAAAGGCTTCAGACCTTTGGAGGCATTTCCTGTTTTCCAGTGAACTGAAAAGGGCTTCCTGCTTGGAGTAGTCCACGGGGATGGTTTCTTTCTTTCTTTTTTTCTTTTTTAATGGTAGGCGTGGTGTCTGGGCAGAGGATGCAAGCTTTGTGGGAGTTGAGGACCAGCCCTCAGGACCCTCCTCCGTGGTGGCACGGGAAGAAGGCTGGGGAAGGAGAGAAAAGAACCCTGGGCCTTTGCCCTGGTTCCTGGCTCCGCTTTTCTNTGAGAGATAGCGCAAGTCTAAGGCTCAACTTCGTATCGCTCACCTCACTCTTCTGCAGAGGTA
This sequence comes from Neotoma lepida, assembly GCA_001675575.1. NCBI lineage: Eukaryota > Metazoa > Chordata > Mammalia > Rodentia > Cricetidae > Neotoma > Neotoma lepida. Next base: position 653,859 of record LZPO01075852.1, on the reverse strand, counting down.
AAACAAAGCATCCTTAAGCTTGCCTTCAGATGTCAACTAGAACACGTGGAAGAGGCCGCGTCTTCAGCCCCAACCAGCCCCNCATTCAAGTGCTTAAGTACACAGATCAGTGCCCATTACCACCACACTGGTTGTGTTGCTTAGATAGTTTCCTGCCCTTTCAGAACCTTCATTTCTACAGTGGGAGGCAGAAGGGGGGCTCTATCTCTTCCCAGATGAAACAGGAGCCAGCACCATAGGAGGGATGTAGAAGGGTGTGTTTCCAAGCTCCCAGTGGGATCCCCAGCTGCCCAAATCAACACTCCTAGCTGGGGCGATTGACCCCTCACTGGGTCCTGCCTGCTTTCCCACCACTGCAACCTCACTGAGGCCTCCAGCTCCGCCTTCCACTCAGGAACAGCTCAGCTCTAGCCTCCTGGGGTAGTCAGCTGGGGAGAGCGGAGTCAGAGGGTGGAGTTTCCTGTTGGCCCCACCCACCTGTCTTCAGCCGCCTTTGTCCTCCTCAGGCAATTCCTTGCCCCAAGCTGCACTCAGAATGCAGATACTCGGGGATGAAGGAGTGGGAAGCAAGGCCCATAGGTTTGAAGGGGGTGTTGGTTGGTCAGATGAGGACTACTCCTAATCCGCATGGCATAGCCCTGAGTTGAGAGGCACTAAGAGGGAAGGCCATGAAGGAAGCTGAGGAGGTAGCACCGGGTTGAGCCTCTGCTGGGACTCTCCTTGCATTCAGTGTCCTTTGTATCACTGACCTTGCCTCTCAGTGACAACGCTCTGGTTGGCTTCTTATCCTTTCTTTGAAGAGGAACCTCCTCAGAGCTACCTAGTGGCTGCAGGGACTGGGTCAGTGACTGTTGAGGTCCTCGGCTCATCTGAGCCGTCAACAGCCTACCTCTGGCCACAGTCTCTGCTTTCCTCATCTTTCACCTCCTTCCTTTTCTCCAGCCCCCCCCCCTTTTTTTTTCAACCTTTCTTTCACAGAGAACAATAAAATGAGAGTGAGCTAGGCTTGGTGAATCTGGAAATTATGTCAACATTTGCTAGTGTNTATGTAGACATGGGCAGTGACACAGCCCAGGCCCTATGGCCCTGAATGAACATATGATTGCAAGGAAGCTCCTTCAGAAAAACAGGCTAGAGGCTGGAAAAGTTGACTCAGTGGGTGAAAGCACTGACTACTTTTCCAGAGGACCCAGGTTCAATTCCTAACATCCACACCGCAGCTCACAACTGTCTGTGATGCTAGTTCAGGGAAATTCAACGCTCTTTTCTGGCTTCCACAGGTACTGAGAGCATGCGGTACACAGACATACACTTAGGCATTCATTACATAAAATAAAATAAAATTTAAAAACAATCTCAAATAAAGAAAAACAAGGTAGCTCAGAAAAGTAGAAAGAAAGAAACAACAAAGAAACCAATTCTAAAATTTATATGCAAACATGAAAGAGGAATGCTGGAAGGTATTACAATCATTAATTTCAAATTATGCTACAAAATCACTGACATTAAACCTGCATGGTACACGTGGAGCAAGGCATAGAAGACCCAGAAACGAACCCACCCTGCTGCAGCCACCTGATTGTTGNCAAAGGTTATCAAAACGCACACGCCGAAGAATGACAGCCTNTTCAACAGATGGTCCTGGAAATACCCACTAGCCACGTAGAAGAGCAGACCCAGATACCCACTCCAGACCAAAATCCACTCAAAATGAGTTAAAGACCTTACTCTAAAGCCTGAAATTTTGAAACTGCAGGAGGAAAAGCACTTTAAGGTATAGNTACATGCAAGGACTGTCTGCTTAGGACTGAAGTAACTCAGGAAGNGATGGCAAGAACTGAAAAGTGAGATTGCATGAAATACCAAGCAAAGGAAGCAGTGGCCAGAGCGAGGAAGGGGAGAAAAATCTCTGCCCACTATATATTTGACAAANGATAAGTATATATCATTTATAAAGACCTTAAAAACTTAAACACCAAACAAACTAATGAATAGATGGCTAAATGAATTGAATAGATGATTCTCAGAAGAAGTACAAACTGGACTGGTGATGTGGCTCAGTGGGTAAAGGAGTTTGCTGGCAAGCCTGAAGAACCTCAGTTCAATACCCAGGACCCACATGGAAGAAGGAGAACCAGTTTCTGAAAGTTGTCCTCTGACTTCCATACACATACTGAGGACGGACACAGACAGACAGACAGATACACACACACACACACACACACACACACACACACACACACACACACACACACACACAAATCACAAATAAATAAATGGGAAAGAATACAATGCTCAATAAATAGGGGGAAAAAGTACATTCTCCTTAATTGTAAAGGAAATGCAAAGTAAAACTCCNTTGAGTCGCAGAAAACAAACAAGGAGGCAGCAGGAGGCAGCACTCAGGAGGCTGAGGCAGGAAGCTACGTAGGAAATCCAGTGCTACCCCACTCCCTGCCCGCCCCCAAGAAAAAAACCAACCACAAGAAGGAAGCACCAAATGCTGGCACGACGAACAGGAAGGAAGCTTATCGACTGTGGGTGAGAATGGAAGTTAGTTCTTACAGGAAATTAGCGTGGAGATCCCTAAAAGAAAAGGCAGCCTGGTCTATGCAGAGAGTTCCAGGACAGCCAGAGGTACACAGAGAGAAGCTGTCTCAAAAAGGGAGGGGTGTCTTTGTCTGGGTTACNATGCTGTGATGAGACACCATGACTAAAGGTAGCATGGGGAGGAAAGGGTTTATTTGGCTTACACTTCCACNTCATTGTCCATCATGAAGGAAGTCAGGGCAGGAACCTGGAGGCAGGAGCCAATGCAGAGGCCATGGAAGGGTGCTGCTTATTGGCTTGCTGCCCATGGCTTGCTCAGCCTGCTTTCTTATAGAACCCAGGACCACCAGCCCAGGGATGACACCACCCACCATGGGCTGGGCCCTCCTCCGTCAATTACTAGTTAAGGAAGTGCCCTACAGGCTTGCCTACAGCCTGATATTACGAAGGCATTTTCTCAATTGAGGTTCCCTCCTCTCCAATGTCTCTAGTTTGTGTCAGGTTGACATAAAACTAGCAGCACACGGGAGAAAAGGAGAGACACTGTATACCATTGATGCTCTACTGCNTTATTTACCTGAAGGAATCTAAGCACACAACAGAGGTAGCTAAGTACCTATGCTTATTAGGGCATATTTCTAATAGCCAAGTTATGGTGTCAGTCTAGACATTCATGAATAGCAAAGGCTGAGGGATCTATCAGCAGTCACTAGTTCATTGCCACACCTAAGTTGCTCCCACTGGCTGGGGAAAGCCATTGGTTCCTTCATTCACTCATTCTCTTAATTACAGATGTAATCTCATATAGCCTTAGGCAAATGGCATCCACTTCATCCCACACTCAGGATCCTTCAGGCTTGACTTTCCTCTCTCCAAGCAGCTGCTTTCCCCGTATAGTCCTGGATAGTGGAGGAAGAGCTTCGACCAGGATGTGAGGGAGGGTCCATGTTCTCAGGCCCCTGCTGTATTTGCCTCCACAGATTTTGCCTTTTCCAGGGTAATCCAACCCCCAGCCTCACACCTCTGACCAAGGGCTTAAATAGACAATGGATGTGCAGTATCCTAGTGTGTGAGTGATAGCTGGGGGTAGGAAGGAGGGACCTCTAGCCAAGGTCAGCTGCATCCCTGGGAAATGGTACTTATAGGGATCTAGGTATGTATTCTAACTTTGAGTAGGTATTCTAATTTGTTATGAATGAATATTTATTAAGGAATAAAGCTAAGATACATTTTGTTTAATAAATAGTTTGATTTATAGCCTAAAAGTATTTAAGCGGGCTATTTGTACTATTATTTAAATGTTCAGGACAGTTTGGATTTTCTAACACATTACATCATTTATTATTTTTTATTTACATAATTTACTTAATGATCATGTTTATTGCTTGATTTAGTCTGTTGACACACCACCCCCACATAAGCCTGTGAGGGCAGAGATTGTCTGTCACTAATACCTAGACCACGGGTTCTCAACCTTCCTGATGCTGTGACCCTTCCTCATGTGGTGGTGACTCCCAACCATAAAATCATTTTCATTGCTACTTCTTAACTTAATTTTACTACAGTTATGAATTGTAATGTAAATACTGTGTTTTCTGATGGTTTCCGGCAACCTCTGTGAAAGGGCTGTGTGGTGCTATATTGTGTACCTTAATAAAATTTACCTGAAGATCAGAGGATAGAACCAGCCACTAGATTAAACACAGAAGCCAGGCAGTGGTGGCACACACCTTTAATCCTAGCACTGGAGAGGCAGAAATCTGTCTGGATCTCTGTGAGTTCAAAGCCACCCTGGACTACATGAGATTGACTCAGTCTAGGAGAGAAGAGAAACAGAGCCAGGCAGTGGTGGCACACATCTTTAACCCCAGTCCTTGGGAATCACACACCTTTAATCCCAGGAAGTGATGTCAGGGTGGAGAAAGGTATAGAAGGCATGAGGAGACAGGAACTAAAGCTTTTTTGGCTGAGGAACCCCTTTCGGCTAAAGATCCTCCAGCTCGAAAGCCTTTTCAGGCTGAGGAAGGAGTCCTAGAGGTAAGACATGGCAGCAGCTTGTTTCTTTGTCTCTGATCTTTCAGCATTTACCCCAATATCTGGTTCTGGGTTTTTTATTAATAAGACCTTTTAGAATTTGAGCAACAGGGCCGTTTGACCTCCAAAGGGGTCGTGAGCCGTAGGTTGAGAGCCATTGGCCTAGATTACTGGCCAGCACAAAGTAGCCGGAAGTCCATGCAAGTTTGGAAGAGCGTGTAAATGAATGAATTGAAGTAATGAATTCAAAGAAAGATAAAGAAAATGAAAGGACCATGGAAGGGGGGTGAGCCTTACCCTGGAATCTGGTTAAAAATCTTGCAAACAGAGTCAAAAATTCCAACACAATTACCAACGTTTTCTGTGAAGGTTGCTTATGTAGCGACAATATTCCCTTTATGTAGAGATATTTCAAATAAATTGTGCTTAAGATGGCCTTACTCCAGCCTCAGATACTACCTTCCATTTCCTGGGACTCTCATAAACAAAATAAAACTTCATTCATAGCGAAAATATGTCTTAGTCTCCTGGTGCAATCTTTGTGATTTAGGGCTTTTTACATTATCAGCTGTGATCCCATCTCATGGGGGCCTCAGGAGCGACCTCACTTAGCAAAAATGAAAAAAAGTTCTTCAGTAACCTTTTCGTTTAACTTCAGACACTGTGAGAGCCAAAGCTATGTTTTAAGTTTTAATTACTGTTCCTCAAAGAGCCATAAAGCAAAAATGCCTCTAACCTGCAAGCAAGCCCCTTGCCCAAGGACAGACACTTTCTCTGGAGATGTTGGAGGCTGTTATTTATGTAAAGNCACATCTTTTTGCTCCCCTAAACAAGTTTGTTTGACCCAACTACAGCAGATGTGCTTGATCACATGTAGGCAGAGGTATTTAGGCAGGAAATTCATCGGGATGTATGTTTGCCCCTGATTGGACCTGGTGACAAATACGTAGACTTATGGGTAGACTTACCTTTATAAGCCTTGGCAAAATGTGACTCATTGCCATTTTCTGGGAACCCCGGAATGGACCTGGCCAGAGTCCATCATCCTGGCCAGTATTAATTAAAGCTTGCTTCAAATTTGGCCCAAGATTGTGGTAATGATCTTATTCTCGCTCCGTGGGATTAACAAGACTACAGAAATCCTATCTATGGCTTCAATGGAGCCATTTAACCATGGTTCTCATGAGAAACCCTATACTCACACTTGTACGTACCCCTCTTCTTAATGAACCCCAACTCTGCTTCATACAGACTTATCCCCAAATTCTTTTCTGTGGCAAAGTCACAAATCTCAGCCTCATACAAATAGAAATGAGTCTCTGTAACAGCTCAGGCTCCAGCACATGACAGTGTGGACCAATGTCTAACTCACACCCGCCACAGACACAGTAAGGACTGTCTCTTATACACATCTAGATGTGTATAAGAGACAGGTGCTCTCTTCATTGGATTGCACATAACCATTCTATAAATATTTTCTTTTATTGAAAATAGATTATTTCCTCACATAATATATTTTGATTATGGTTTCCCCTCCCTCTACTCCTGTCTCTTATACACATCTAGATGTGTATAAGAGACAGGTCCTCTCTTCATTGGATTGCACATAACCATTCTATAAATATTTTCTTTTATTGAAAATAGATTATTTCCTCACATAATATATTTTGATTATGGTTTCCCCTCCCTCTACTCCTTCCAGTTCCTCTCCACCTCCCCTTCTGGCTGGATCCACTCCCTTCTGTCTCTCATTAGAAAACAAACAGGCTTCTAAGGGGTAAAAATACAATGTAATAAACATAATATAATAATATAAATATTGCTCTAGTTGATACTTTAAGTGGTATATTAAGTAAGTATGGAGAGGGTCGACAACCTTGTTTTGTTCCTGATTTTAGTAGAATTGCTTTGAGTTTCTCTCCATTTACGTTGATGTTGGCTATGGACTTATAAACTGCCTTTAGTATGTTGAGATATGTCTCCTGTATCCCTAATCTCTCCAGAACTTTTATCATGAGGAGTGTTGGATTTTCTTCCAAGGCCTTTTCTGCATCTGATGAGATGATCATGTGGTTTTTAATCTTTTAGTTTATGTGGTAAATTACATTTATTGATTTTAGTGTGTTGAACCATCCTTGCATCTCTGAGATGAAGCCTACTTGATCCTGGTGGATGATCTTTTTGATGTGTTCTTGGATTCAATTTGCAAGTTCCTAAATATTTCTAGATTTCCCTCAGTTTGGGTTTCTTTATTGATTCTACTTCCACTTTCAGGTCTTGGACTTTTTTTTTTTTATTTTCTTCCACTGTTTGTTTGTGTTTTCATGGATTTATTCATTCATTTCCTCTTTAAGGACCTCTATCACATTCATAAAAGTTATTTTAAGGTCTTTGTCTTCGCTTCAGTTATGTTGCAATACTCAGGGCCTGCTGTGCTTTTACTCTGGTGTCTAGGCCTCTGGGTTTGGAAAGGTTGTAATTTTAGGTGCTGATATCTAGTCTTGTCTTTATGGGCAGATGTTTTGTTTCTCGGTTTCTGTTGCCCTCTCTTGTTCTCAGGAGTGTGTGGTGGCTGTGTGTCGCCTGGCAGAACATTCTTCTGGGATCCTGATAGGTGTGACCACTGGGGGTTCCAGGTAAATCGTCCTTCTGGGTATTGGGAGCTGACCCTTAGAAATGGCGTTGGGTTAGGAGAGGGGGTGTCAGAGGAGGGAGGAAAGCAGGGTGCT
>LZPO01075852.1:606806-617835 GCA_001675575.1 Neotoma lepida | reverse complement strand
TAGTCTCTAGAGAGCAAAGGGGGGCTGGCAGTCTTAGAGGTTGCAGGTTCCTCCTAGGGAAGGACCGAGGAGGCTGTTTCTTATTTTCCTTTGTTACACTTGAGCTAGCCTCTAAGCACCNTCTCTGCANNCCTGGCTACTAGACAATCCTTCAGAGCTCTCTGAAAGACAAAGGCAGGAGGACACTTCCCCTTTAGAGCAGTCTGGAAGTCTGTCTGGAAGACAGAGAGTGGGACATGGCCTGACAAGACTCTTGGGATCATGGAGGACCTGGATCCCAGCCTGTCTGGTGGGGTCCTCTTCTTCACCCCATCTTNCTCTCCATCCTGTAACTGTGAAAGGCAAGACTTACAACTCCTCTCCTCAGCTGGTCAGTGAAGTCCTGGATCTTTTAATCACTATTATCACTGACATATTCCAATCAGTTTCTTCCTGTACTCTAACTTTGTCTAGATACTGCTCATAGAGTACTGGTAGAANGATTTTTGCCTTGCTGTTGTCAATGTCCTCCTCCAGGACTCCAGAGAAAGGACCACGCACAGGCTCCATTAATCCTGTTGGTCAGAAGAGGTCAGAAACAATCTTTTCCTGGGTGCTTCTCTCTCCTTAACCATCTCATCTTTCTCTGCCCAGACTTTCACCAGCCAGCTGGCCCTGATTTCTCCTGCCCCTCTCCCCTTCCACCACATTTAGTCTCACATATCCTGCCATGCTCCCAACAGGTAGGTGTGGGTTGTATGTGTATGTTCAAATACTGATGGGGTAAGNAGGAGATTCAGTTCAATAAAGACTATGTGGATGAACTCATGAAGGTACAACCCACCCCAACGGCCATCAAGCCATAAAGGAAATCTCATGAGCCTAGAGAAATGCCTGATCAANTCCTGAACTGACTGGACAGGCTCCGACCCTTTCGTGGGATGCTTATGAGGACTAACACGATGTACTGCCTAGTCTTCCACCACAATCCACAGGAATACTCCTGTAATCAGCATTCTCAGATGGCAAAAATGGCTAGTCTGGGTTTCACCTCTCTAACTGTTGGGCTAAGGAACATCTGGATAGCTGTGCCCTGGAATGGTGCCCACTGATGACAGCTACCATGCCAAAGCTAGGACACCNAAAGCCACACAGCTGCATTCAGCCAAAACACTACCTAGAATGAAGGCAGAGCGAANACGTGTGGTGAGCAGTTCACAGAGCGAAGAGAGGTGACTTGCGCCAGATGTGGTGGTACATGCCTATAACCCCAAGACTTGGGAGGTTGAGGGAGGGGGATNAGGAGTTTGAAGATAGCCTGGGCTACATAGTTACTTCCAGTCCAGTCTGGGCTACATAGCTCTTTATTCTAAAAACAAAGTGACTATACTGTGAAGGAACCTTTGGCACTATCGCAAGGGATTAAAAANTTGAGAATNCCCCATCTGGAGAGTCACCCTCTTGTAGCACCAAGGACTACATCAGAATGAAGCCCAGCAGCAGGATCTGCATAGACTCCTGAGTGGCGTTTCTTCCTAGTCTTCAGATATCATCTTGCCTTCTAATAGCTACTGCGCTGAGTGGTGGTGCCACCCCATAATCTGAACTCTCTTGACCTNTGTGTGGCAGGAGTGTTATCCAGCTTCCCCCAGCCTTAGGCTCTTGGTCTCCCTCACTATCCTGTTTGCTGGGTAGCAGACATAGTGCTCAGCATTCTAAGATCCATAGGCCAAAGTGGAAGGCCATGGTTGTGTCCGATTTCCAAGCCCAAACAGCATATGACTTCTTATAACACTTAATCCTTGGTTCCTGGAGCCTTGGTGAGAGAGGAAGAAGGCCTTCAGACTATGGGAAGGAGTCATGAAGCGGGAGAGAGGAACTAAACTTCCTAAGAAGCTAGGAGCACACAAAGCATCTCAGGCTTGCTACTGGTCCTNTTTTCAATTCTATAAGAGAACTAGTCTCACTCCATTTTACAGATAAGAAGGTCTGAGGGTCAGGGTGAAGTGACTTCTCATGATCCCAAGGTTATCCTGTGACAGCAATCATACATAGTCAATCCCAGTCTCTCTGTGATCAAAGCCAGTCCCTTGTCCACTGTATCCTGCCATCAACTTAAGCAAGCTACCCAAAACAGGGATTTGGACTTTTTCTATGGCCTCTAGACCTGGGCCAGAGCCCCCATGGCTCTTTGTGAGAGTCAATAGCCTCTTAGGGGCCAAGGGATCTCACTCTGACGTTATCTTGGAAGCGTCTTTAGTGAAGGACCCCACAAAGCTCTGGTCCTCATCCACCAGGATGGAAGATGACGATGGTGTCTCATGCTATTGGGGTCCCTGGGCAGGTGGACTAGCATTAGGGTGAGGGGATGCCTGCCCAGCAGGGCTCCTCCTGGGGCTGCTAAGTACGTGAGGATGTGAGTTCTCAAGCCCACTTCCCAGGTTTTCTCTCAGCACAGCCCAGTCATGCAGGAGCATGCAGGGGGGACTTCCGTTGGGGTCCTGCCATGCAGCATGGATGGCTGGATGGAGACGGATCATGAGGTTGAAAGGGGCCTCTATGCCATCGGGCCTGTGGGCTCACCTACCTGGAGAGACTCCCCACTCTGGAAGCCAGCCTTACCTTACAGAGGGACATTCACACTGAAGCAAACTTGAAAAGAGAGAACACGTACACAAAGAGAAGTTTACTTGGCCGGCATTTCCCTCATTGCTTTCGGTGTTCACGGAGGACAGCTAGGACTCTGGGGAGGCAGCTCTCTCCCTCTTAACTGGCTTGCTCCCATTCCAGTGGCAAAGCCCTGGGAGCCTGTGATCTCAGAGTCTAACGCTTTGAGGTGNACCAAGTGGAGACCAGAAGTGAGCTGAGTAGCCCNACAATCTGCAGCATCAGCCACACCAAATGTATCTCTTNCCCCCCCAGAGTCCCCCTAAAAGATAAGCCTACCAGGAGCGCAAAAGCTAAACGAGAGAGACTTATTAGTGATTACACAGTGGCACCTTCTTGGAAGGAAGTCTCCAATGAGACAAAGTGTTCACGATTGGCTATTATCTCTAGTATAAGAAGCTTTGCTGGCTTTTGTTGATTAGATTATATGTCCGCAGAGCTTTTTGGTTTGGTGTTGATGGCATATTATTTGTATACAATCAGTTCGGTGTACGGGTGCATAGAGTTGGGACAGGAGGAATATACAGGGGACACAAGGAGGGAGGATATAGAGGAGTCAAGAAGACACAGGAGAAGAAACCTTCCATGCTGAAGCAGAGGCCACCGAATGCGGGCCAACACAAAGGGGTGACAACCTAAAGGCTGGAAGCCCGGTGGCTCTCCTAACCTCTGGGGAATCGGAGCAAGGGTTACANAGGGAGGCTTAGGCGCCAGGGGCACAGGAATCTCAGCTTAGCAAACATATCAGGAAGGTAGAGCCTGCAGGGACAACAGCCAGTGGAGGGATGTGATGGAAACTGACCAGAGGCCAAATTCCAGCCTCCTATCTCAACAATCTCTTTGGTGATATCTTCTGAGGCGGGAGGCTTCCTGTGGAGGGGATGGGATGGGAGTGAGGTCNGAAGCTGTTCTGATGTATCTTAGCCCCTATGGGTGTGAGCAGGCCCCAGTCTCCAGGTGAGCCAACCATGGCAGAGGTGGGTTTGCCTGGNGTGACGGGTTTAAGGAGACTTAAGAGTTCTGGAAACACAAAATACTACATCGTGGCCATTCTCAAACGCTAGACTGGATGTTATGCCCACTCCTGGGCCCAACAAAACTGATTCCTCCCTGAACCCAGCAGGCAGGTCACCTGCCAGGTGACTCAGCTCTGGTGGCCAGTAAGGGAACTGAAGTAATGGCTACTGAGTAGGTTTCTGGGGAATGGTGGCATTCTGGTATAAGGTCAACAGGGCATAGCTAGAGAATGAGTGGCATTAGTTCCAAAGAGAAAAAAATCCAGGCTCTATAGTGTACACCAGCACTTGACCACATTTCCCTTAAGGTGCCTAGTATTGGGGCAGGGGAGCTTTTATGAACCTGCCTCATTTGCTTGTTTAAGCTTGTGCCCAATGTCTCTTTGTGCTAGCAACACCCACAAGGCTGGTGCTGTCTGCTCATNGATTTTATCTTTTTCTTCACAGTATCTATCCCTTCATGTGACATCTGTCCGTAAGACAGGATCCAAGAACTTCACAGTGTCCTGGCTGACAGTCCCTTCTACTCATTGCTTCTTCCCAGTGTGGAACTGGCTTTCCTGCAGCTGTCAAAATCTTGCCTTCCTGAGCTCTCTTAGGCAGGCAAATGACACATCCTCAACTTATAAGACACCCTAGCCAAAGAAAGCCAGCCTTGTAACAGAACCTAAGACCCATGAGTAGAAAGAGGACTCTGTGGCAATGTGTTGCAGTATCTCTCTCCCCAGTGACTTATGGGTGACCGCATTTGCCTAAGGTTGCACCTGCTAATGGAGCACAGAGCTGACCTGCTCCCTGCTACTGCCTGGTCTAGGCAGACACCCCTATGCTAGTCAGCTACACGAGGATGGTGGCTCATAAAAACCCATTTGAGTGTCCACAATGGGCCTGTGAGGTTTTCCCAGTTGATACATGGAATGGTTTTAACTTAATTCAACAGCTTCTTCTGCCAGACTTGTGCCCACAGGTAGCACCGTTTTCCATGTTGCAGGAATGTGCTTTAGCTTGGGGACAGAGTTAGGAAACCTTTCTGATAATAACTTCATCTTTTTCTCTCTCCCTCCCTCTCCTGTCTTTTCACTCACAAATTTGATGTTTATGAGAGATACCTCAGAGCTCAAGGATAGAAATTTGATCAAATATTTAAACACCCTGATCAAGTTTCTGAAGACCTGGGACTGGTAGCGCTGAACGATTCACAGGATTCAGCTAAAGTATGACCAGAAACGCCTCTTGCACAATCTTATTTCCTCCCCACCTTCTTCATTCCTGATGCCCTAATTTTCTTATCTCAGCTAAAACAAATCAGCCTAATGAACCCTTCTTCCTTGGCTTTCCGGCACGGTAGTCTGGGGCACAGTGGGGACCATACACAAGACAGTTTCCATGGAAATGGTGAAGACAGCATCAGGAAACTAAGATGGATGTTGGAAGTCCTACATGGCCCAGTCCTTTCTTTTGGACATACTCTCAAGGGAAAGAAAGCCACCAGAAGCTCATGTGAGTGCCCCAGCAAAGGAATCAAGCAGGGTCCTGTTTCTAGTCCCAGGGGGANGTTTCCCAGTGGCTGAAGTAAGAGAAGTCCTTGTCTCCTGTGTACTGGGGTTCAGGGGAATGTGGAGTCCCATCTGATCCCAGACCCAGGGGAGTACTTCCTCTTTCTGGTTTGTGGGGACTCCTTACCTACAGGAACAGCTTCACACCTGCCTAGGGACAACCTGAAGCAGCTCTCTGGCTGCATGAGCCCAGGTGAAACCTGCTCATTAGTGGAGCAGGACACGTGGTAGCCTACCCCCATGTGTTCCCCACTCTTTCCCCCTCTCCTTAGTNTCTGGGTTCTGTCCCAGATCCCCGGCCCACAGCCACCTCACACTGTTCTTCATGGCCCTCCTGTCATTCTGCTCTTACTCTGGGGGTTGGGTAGCCACTGACCAAGGTGTGGTTCCTCTCAGAATGTCTTGTGATAGGACCCACAGAAGCCACGCAAGGACAAGAGTACTGAGACCGCATCCCAGTCTAAAGATTGGAAACCCAGCATGGATGTCCTGGATTGATGGGGCTTTAAGAGCTGCTTTAGGAACTTGAATTTCTCACCACTGCTTAAATCCCAGAGCCTGCCTTGGATTTGAGTAAAAATTCCTAGGAAAGGCCTGTGGTCACTTCTTTTCACTCCATCAACTATTAGACCCCAGGGAGAGCCTAGTCTCAGTGACTCCACTCATTAAAACACCCTTTGTGAATTACAGCTCGAATTCTCCCCCATTTCCTTCCTTCTAGGAGTTTCTCTACATCACTAGCTTCCCTTGCCCACACCAGCCTTTGCTCCCCTTCATAGGCCCAGGGGACTCCTCTGGACCTCTTCACCANACACTCTCTTGAGAGGCTGTGCCTGTTCCTCATCTAGCCTTTCTGGGTCTGGTGATCCTCCCTCAGTCTGGCTGAAAGTGACTCATTGACTTCGTGTTTCAACATAAGTTCAAGCTAGATGGCAATGATGTCTGACTGGCCCCTGGTCTTGTCTGAGTTCTTGTTAGTTGGGCCTGAACTGTTATAATTCTGCTTCTCATTTCTCTAGGGATTAATTAAGTTAGATTACATGGAAATTATAATTCACCCCTCAGGCTTGATTCTTCCGTTTCTTCCAGCCTCTGGTAACTCGCTTCACACATTCTGTTAGGTATCCCAATACTCTTGTCCTCTGAGACTACTTGTAGCGGCCCCAGGCTGAGCCACCAGGCAGGCTGGCACATGCAGTGAGCTCTGTCAGCCCTAACAGCCAGAACCTCAAACCTTCCCTATGTATAAAGCCCACAGCATGGGCTTGGCATGGGGTGGGCTGGGGTGGAGGACAAGCTGTGGTGAAATGNGCTAAAGTGGAGGAGAGGTTCACAGAGAGAAATGGACCCCAAACCTGGCCTGTTCCAAGCTGTGTGTGTCTCTCAAGAATCACACACACCAAAGCAGAAAGCAAAGTAGGAATGGTAGCAAGCCTTAGACTATATCATATCAACCTGTCACCTTTGACCCCATCAATGACCTGGAGCATACTCATCACCTGACAACCACCTTCCAGAATATTCTAAGATTATCAATTCCTCTCTGGGGACCCGAGGAACACTTGAGAGTCTNTTCTGTCCTTGGAGCTGGGGGAGACTGTCTCCTCTGACAGAACACGGTGACCCACAGCTGGTTGATGANCTCAGGTCTTCTCCCAGACTCTCTGGTCTANGATTTTGTCTAAGAAAGTCTCCCCTTCAGTTCCCAGGTGCCTGAAGCTGGTTGCCCAGAGTCTCAGTCTGAAGGACTCACTACCTCANGAAATACTGGAACTAAGCTGCCTTTCCCTTGGGATTATGTTGTCTGCTCTTTGAACACTTCCACTGCAGGTCAGCCTGCAGGACGTGGCCTTTGGTTCCCCAGCCAAGCCTTTACTGTGGTCCTCTGTCCAGCTTCTGAGTGTCACGTCCCTTTGATCTCCACCCCTCAGCTGTGCTTGGTACTGCACATGGACNGCAGCACATGTGTGCCTTGGAGCAGGTGGAGGGCAGGAACATATGAGAGCTAGGACTGTGATGGACCCAGGACATAGGCTATCCTCCCCGCAGCACTTTGGGTCAGTCTTTCTTGCAACAGTCACTGAATATCACTTTACACTCTGCCGTATAAGGACCACAACAAGCATTTAAGCTAATNTTTTCCTTGACATGGACAAAGCACATCCCCATTTCTCTCTTTAAAAACCTCACCATCTCTGTCATGTGGAAAACTAGCATCACTGTAACTGATCAAAATAAATAAACAAAGCTTGAGGCGACAAGAGCATGGTGCTGCAGGTGTCATATTTTTGATAGTCAATGTCTAGGGCCTCAGACTGTCTTTGGGGAGACGCCTCCCTGGGCTTTCATCCATACCCCAGGCTGCTCTTGGCCCACATACACTGGAACAAAAGTGCCAGCTGACCACGGCCGGGGGGGGGAAGGGAGGAAGGGCTGGGAGCCCCACTTACAATTCTCGGCTTGAAGGGGGGCTTGATTTTCTTCTGCTCCAGCAGGACCCAGTCAATCTCCTTGAAGAATGGGTGTTGCTTGATAGCATCTTCCCCGTTCTGTGCTGCCACACAGCCCAGGCGCTTGTGGGGGTTCTTAGTCATGAACTGTGGGAGGAAGGCATGAGAGAATTACTGATGGAGGTTCCCAGGCATGGGTCATGAGGGAGTATCTTTCCCATGACTTCCCACATCTGTGTTTGCACACTAGAGGCCTCACGCTCAGTGTGTTCTACTCTTGAATATGATGGGCCAGACNGCATTCTGANGATCAGACAGATATGGATTCATCTCTTCATGAGGCATTATTGTTATTGCTACTTTATAAGGGAGGAACTTCAGGGACAGAGAGGTTAGTAAACTGGGCTAAAGATGCACAGCTAGCAAGGTACCAAGTGGAGATTAGGACCTAACTTCTATTCTCTGCATCAGATGTTCAAATCTTTCCAGCAGAGACTGAGATCTGATAAGTCACTCGCAGCAAGGAGGTAGGAAAGATGACTGGGTATGTAAATGTATGCAAACACATGCAAATATATGCAAACGATCTAAGTATACCTCCCATCTCTTTCCTTTCCCAACCCCTCTCATGTGTTTTTAGTTTGAATTTGCAATTGCCACACAAAAATGCCCATGTAGGGGCCAGCAACATGGCCCAGTGGATAAAGACACTTGCTTTTACCAAACCTGACAATCTTGAGTTGGATCACTGGGACCCATGTGTTGCAGAGAGAAGCAAAGCCCGCAAATTGTTCTCTGACCTCCACATATACAGCATGGCATACATGTGCATGGGTGTGTGCGCGCGCGCACACACACACACAAAGTTTTAAAAATGCCCATGGACATTAAAGGTAAAAGTCATCACTTTTCTGTGCTCATAAGTAAGTGCACAGTGACTGGTTTCCATGATCTACATGATGAGCTCATTTCTACTAAACTAGTCAGTCCTGGGAATAAACATAACTTCAGCCAAATAGCTGAAAACTAGTATAAACCTAAAGGTTTTTTTTGATAGGCACCAAAAATAAAGGTAGGGGTGTGTGTGTATGACGTGTTGTCTCTGTGTGTGTTAGAGATCAAGTCTAATGTTTTATAGGGCAAAAGTCAGTGACAGAGGAACCAGAGAGGACAGACTGTAGTAGAATTGCAAGGCTCGCCAGCAAGTGAGAGCTTCTTAAACGGGAAAGNGTTAGGATTAGAGGTTAGGGTCCTACCATGTCCCCCTGGTGTCCTCGAACCCAAANCACATGGNCATGAACTGAACTCTCTCAGACAGGAAGCCACAGAGAAGATGGGGAGAAGGGCTGAGAAGTCTCAAATCTGTGGAGGACTCAGGAACTTCATCTCCTTCACCTACGTGTCCAGAAAGTCCCTCCTGCTCGATGACCTCAGATGTCCCACACTGGCCNATACTGCTGTTTGACATACAATGACATCTGAGTTTGAGTCCTGCCTGCTCTTCAGTGTCCCCCTGCGGTGCCTTAGCATTCTCTAAGACGCTATCAAGATGCCGACCCCTCTGCAGTTAGCTTGAGNGCCATGTTTCTTGTCAATCTTAATTATAAGCTGCCTAAAGGTCACTTTCCCTTGATGAGCCCTGTGACGCTTTCACCTAGTACAGGCTCCAATCCTGCCTCCCANAGGCTCTCAGTCAACTTCGAAGGTTGAGTAGGAGGCTGACGGCTGAGTCTNAGGAAATGTCNCNGAGTACAAGCCGCGTTAAGATGGCTGCTTACTGTTGAGTNGGTTGTTCTCCGATTTATGATACAAATGGCCTCCTCTAGGTCCAGAACCACCTCCACATGGGTAACCTCCTTCAGAGACACAGCTTGAAGGACAGAGTCTTAGAAAATGTGGGCTAGACATATCNAGTGATAACCTAAGGGGN
Organism: Neotoma lepida; assembly: GCA_001675575.1. Lineage (NCBI taxonomy): Eukaryota > Metazoa > Chordata > Mammalia > Rodentia > Cricetidae > Neotoma > Neotoma lepida. Next base: position 608,237 of record LZPO01075852.1, on the reverse strand, counting down.
TGGGGGTTCCAAAGAAAACTCTCTCTCATAGACTACCCCACCTTCCTCTTCTGGCAGAGGAAAGCTAAGCCTCAGGATGAGGCCCTGGGGTAACCCCTTGGGCCAGAGCTCTCCTCTCAGACATTAAGCAGTCAACACAGCATGACCTCTAACCCCTGAGTCTCTGCAGGTCAACGGTTTTCTTTTTTTTCCAAAAGCTATTTTTAAACTTTTATATGTGTAGGTATATATGTGTGGGGAATGCAATGTAGAAAGTTCAGAAGAAAACATCAGTCTCCTGGAGCTAGAATTACAGGTGGATGTCAGCTNCACAACATGGGTGCCAGGAATCCAACCCGGGTCTTCTGTAACAGCAGTATGTGCTCTTNACCACNGAGCCACCTCTCCAGCCCCAGGTGGCAACAGTTTTCCTACTCAAAGCTACTGACATTCTTTGCTGTGGGGTTTTCCCATGAACTGTAGGCTGTTCCAAAGCATCTCAGATACATCTCAGTATACTGTTACACATCGGCACCCACCATGCTCCCCCCAATTGTGTCAACTCCAGTATCTCCAAACATTGCTGGATATGTGTCCAGAGGGGGTGTGTGTCAAAACCATGGTGCTGTTTGGGCCATCCAAAGAGAGAGGAAGAGAGGAAAGGAGAAAGGGATAGAGGGAGAGAGGGAGAGAGGAAGAGAGAGTGAGGCCACACACTTGGCTGCTATGTGGGCAGAGGACTCTGAGAAGGAGGCTGAGCTGGTGTCCGCCAGGCACAGTCCTGCTCTCTCCAGTGCCTGGGGCCAGGTGGGGATCTGAGAATTTGAGCAGAAGGCTCCCGTCTCTACCTTAGCTAATCACTCCGGCATGGTCCTTGGTGGGGGAACCCACCCACCAGCTGCCCCAAGGGCTTTTCTAAGTGCTGAGACAGGTGGACCCAGCATTCGGTGGAAGAAGCCATAGCCCCTTCTTCGAGAATGAGATGATATATGCAGGACCTTCGAAGTTCTGTTCCAACAATGAAAGGTAAAGCAGTGAGAATCTGAGTCTATATCTTCTTGGTTTACACCTAAGGAAATTCTGGAAGGTTGTGTAAAACTCCAAACGCGAGTCACGCACGAGGTACAGAGTATGGGGGACAGGCAAATGGAAATGGGGACAAAATAAAAGCCATTGACGGTATCCCATGTTGTACTTTTGGCATTTTAAAGGACTCATTGTGTGTTTCAGTTATTCAAATAATTGAGAGCACAGGGCTGGGGAGGGGCCAGAGACAGAGCAGAGCCCAGGATTGGGTAGTGGCTTTATTCTACTCATGAAGTAACCAAATGGTCAGTGAGAAACCCTAGCAAGGAAACAAAAGGGTATGGATCAAAGTGTAGTACCTAAGGGCGACCCTTATAGGCATTGCTTTGGCCACCACCACCACCACCACCACCACCACCTCCTCCT
>LZPO01075852.1:583550-595573 GCA_001675575.1 Neotoma lepida | reverse complement strand
AGCCAAAATATTCCTTCCCACCCTGTAGCCACTGATGCATGCAATCCTACCTCTGGCCACTTCCTCTACTCCTGGTTCAGATATCTGAGTTTTTGAAAATTCTTAACTTTGCACACAAAACCAAACAAACACAGAAAAAGTAAGTGACTTCTAGTCCATTCTCTTGGGACAGAAGGTTTAGAAGACCCCTGGGAACCANGCTGGCTGCTAGCAGAGCACCACTCCTCTGGAGGTCTTCAGTCTCATCCCAAAGTGTTCGTCCCTCTGGGGAAAGCTTGTCTGGTGCAGGGTTGTCAGGGGAAGCAGTGTGTGTGTGTGTGTGTGTGTGTGTGTGTGTGTCGGGGATGGGGCTTTAGCAGATGAGATCCCCAGGGAAGCCAGGCCATGCCAGCTAAGGGAGGAAAGAGAGGATGTCCTTCCCCGTGACGAGGAGGGGAGAAGGATGCTGGAAGGGAGCGATGGAGGACGATGTGGTCCCTGTTTTCTTCCCTTCTTCTCTCCAGCAATGGCTGCCTCAGCGGCTGCTTTCCACTTCCCCAGTNCTGCCCAAGAGCCTCTCACTTGCTGACCCAACAGGAGTCATAGGCCTCTCTAAGAGGGAGGACTGGGAGGAGTGGTGCCNAGCTTTGCCTTCTTAGAGGTCCAGCTACAGGGCAGGGGAGCAGTGGGGGAGGCAGGGGGAAGTCTTTCCTCCTGGAGAACTAACTCCCAGGCACTCAGTACCTAGCCTAACATGGAGCAAGTGTTTAGCCAACGTGACTGATAGCTTTGCAGAAAGACAACTGTCCAGGTACTGACCCCATCTTCTTAGTTCCCAAACACAAGAGTACATCCATAGTCTGGGACTTTTTCATTGGTATTTTTTTTTTATTATTTTTAAAGGATTAAAGGTCATTGTTTTAGAATAAAACATTTAGTATCACCCCTTTCCCTATAGATAAACCAATGTGATAATCTTTACTTACTCATTTATTGCTAATTAAATTCATGTTTTCCTTTTTAGTAGATCATATGACCATGCGTTCCAAAAAACAGAAACCTGAAGTATGCCAGGGCAGACAGAAATAATCCTGCTTCTTTCCAGATTCCCTAGTCACCCTTTCTTCCTGACACATAATTATTTTGTGTTCATTTCTTGCGTACCCTGTTGGTCATGCTTTATACAAAAATAAGAAGATGTGAATAAACGTTCATTTTGCCTACTTTTAACAGAAGGTACTTTCCCAAAGAATATCTTCTTTAACTTGGTAGGTATTAGAGATCTTTGGACTGGACTCGTTAGAAAGCTTCTTCGTTCTTTATGGCTGTGTAGTGCTCTATCATTTTATCGAGGGACATTTAAGATGCCCCTAACACTGTGCTACTGCCTACAGTGTGGCTGTGAATAACCTCATGCATGTGACATTTTACATCTATGTCAAGGAACTGTATGCACTTCTTAGATGTTTCTGAATTTGAAGCAAGAATGTGGGTTTTGGTTGATATCACCAAGCTGCCCCATTAGAGGCTAAACATCTAACCTTCCGTTGGTAATAGATGACAGTGCTTATCTCTCGACATTCTTACCAGCCATGCTATGCTACCAAGCTTCAGTTGCATGCTAGTTTTTTTTTTTTTTTAAGATTTATTTATTATATATACAGAAGAGGGCGCCAGATCTCATTACAGATGGTTGTGAGCTACCATGCGGTTGCTGGGAATTGAACTCAGGACCTCTGGAAGAACAGTCAGTGCTCTTAACCTCTGAGCCACCTCTCCAGCCCGCATGCTAGGTTTAAATAGTATCTTACTACATTCTTACATTTCTGTAGAAGTTTGAGCATTTGCTTTCACATGCTTAAGAGGGAACTGTAGGGGTGTGTGTGTGTACTCACAGGCACATACTTATTTATCACTGTGGCATTTTTTACTGCTTCTCAGGAGCTATTTCCCATTAGGACACAGACTTGGTATAGAATAAAATCTGCAAACATTTTCTCTCAGATTATTGACTGATGTGGCTTATCGAGGTTTTACTAATATCATTTTTTTTTTTTACATAACTGAGTGGATATTTAATTTTATGGGTTTTGGATTCTGTGTCTTAATTTAAATTTTTTTCCTTTTTAAGTAATTATGTATTCTGCCAATGTTTCTATTTGTTTTGCTTTTCTTTTATAAACATAAATCTTCGGTACACTTATTTATTCTGATAAAAGTTTGAGATACATCTCCAACTCTCCTTGTTTCTAGGAATCTGGAAGCAATCCCAATGTTTAATAGTCATCTTTCCCTCATTGAATGGAATACCACTCTTCACAGATACTCATGGCAAATCACCACAGGCAAATGGAGTTTTTGCGGCACCCTTTGCCCAGTCACATTTTTCTATAGCACACTTTTAATTACTATAGATTTACAATATATTTAATACTCGGTGTGGTTGGTNTCCACTTTCAGAATTTCTTAGCTCTCAGACTCTTGTTTGTTTTTCCATATGAACTTTAGAATTGTCTGTTTGGTTTTGTTTTTTTTTTAAATCCTGGTTCTGTTTTTATTGGGAACATGTTCAAAGTTATAAATTAACTCGGGGAGAATTGATACTTTATGATGTTGAATCTTCCTGGCCAATAGCTCTGTTTGTCCTTCCATCTGTTAAAGTCTTATTTGTGCCNTTTAGGAGGATTTTAGTGATTTTCTCATATAGATCTCGTATATTTCTTGCTACATTTTACGGCAGGTTGNTAACTGTCCTAATAGTCCCTTGCTTCCTTAGTAAGAGAGCGTTGATTTTTTTTTAAAGCTATGTAATTATAAACTAGAATTCAAAGCCTCCCTTGGAGCTGGGTGTGGATAGGTGACTAAGTTCCAGCCAATCACATGCACAGAACCTTTTCTCTCCCCTTCCTCTCTCTTGTCCTGCATGAGGCTGTCATGCATAGTGCTAGCAGCCACTTTTCAGCATTAAGACAAGGCTCAAGCCTTAGGAATGGTCGGTGACTCTCAGATGACAAAGACAGAACCCTGGATCTGATGGAAAATACTACTGTGTGGTGTTGCTGTGCTAACTGTACCCCAAACTTACTTCTAAAGAATGCACGCTATTGTTTCATATTTTCAATCTTCCCACAGAGAGGCAACCCTTTCCACGGCATCTTCTATTGCATCTTTCTGTCGCATCCTGCCATTATATTGAGTTCTCTCGGGTTTTGTTAAGAAGTTTTCCAGCTCATTCTTCTGGACTTTTCGAATAGTCTATTATTAACGATCAGGTCATCTCTTCCTTTTCAGTATTTACGTTTTCAGTTCATATCTCTTGTCTGACTCTATATCAACTAGAATTCCAGGAACAACACTGAATAATCTGAGTGATCCCTAGGGCTGGAAGGATGGCTCAGTAGTTAAGAGTGCTTGTTCCTTTGGAGGACCCAAGTTCAGATCCCACATCAGACAGTTCCCAATTGCCCGTAAATCTTATCTAGCTCCAGGGAACCTGACTTCCACTTCTGGCTTCCTTGGGCATCTGGACACACATGACACACACATATTCATAAATGAAAACAAATACTGTTGGTCTTGAGCACCTTCAGCATCTTTGACTCTAAGAGGGTCACTCTCAGAAGTGTCCCTCAGGCAGAATCCCTGAACATAACCTTTGGCCCCCCAAGCAGCTTTACTTTTCTCTACACTAGACCTAGGAGAACTTCCCAGGAACCACACTCCTTTCCCCAGCTGATCAGAGAGACATAGGATATTGGCTGTGGACACAAGGGTAAGAGTGGGCCCTTGGTCCCAATCTGGTCCAGGATTTCTCAGCCTTGGCACACTTCAGGGAGGAACTTCTCCGTTGCTCTTGCTGTCCTGGGAGTTGCAGAGTGTTTAGCACAATCTCTAGTCCTAGTGTTAGATGTTAGTAATTTTCTCTACCTAACATAGCCCAAAGTGTCTCCAGACATGCCAGATGTCCCGGGTAGGGTCTCTAGCTGACAGCCATCATTCTAACAGGAGTCACAGTGATCATGATCCATGGCTCTGAGATGGCCAGGCTCAGCGCATTAAGCCAAAGGGAAAGTGAAAAGGGGGATTGGCCGGGAGTATCTTCTTTGTTACTGGGATACAGGAATCCTAGCTGAAATAACCCCAGTAATAGTTGGCATCATCAACCCACCTTTGAAAATGGATGGGGAAACTGAGGCTCAGAAAGGGGTAACTTGTCTGTGATCACCTTTACAGGGAGTGTAAGATGAGTTAGGTTTTCTGTGTGATACTAAGAGCCAAATTCCTTTGCGCTGGGAAAAGAAGACTGTGGCAAAACCACAGGGCCTGAGGGGTCACAGCCGCTGTCAGGGACAGACTGATTAAGAGGCTGGATGGCATAACCAAGGCTCCCCTGAGGCAGAAGCACAGACCTCTTCCAGAAAACCAAAGGATGTCAAGAAAGGAAATTCCCAAACCATGTACTTAAAAACCCTATAAAGCCCATCTGATGAGAAAAAACAAAATAAAGTCTAGCAGTTAGTTTTGGTGTGTGTGTGTGTATGCTTGTTACTTTAGTAAGGTGGGAAAATGGGGGGAGGGACCCCTAAAACAAGCTTGCTGTGAGGTAGATAAAGGCTGGTATATCAAAAGTCAGTATATGAATCTCGTAGCATCAGGAATCTGTCCTGGGGGCTAGAGAGATGGCTCAGTGGTTAAGAGCACTGGCTGCTCTTCCAGAGGACCTGGGTCCAATTCCCAGCACCCACGTGGCAGCTCACACCTGTCTGTTACTCCAGCTCCAGGAGTTCTGACACCTTCACATATGCAGGCAAAACATCTATACACATAAAATAAAAATAGATAATTAAAGAAAAGCATCTGTCTTGGTGGGTGATGAGACAAGACAAGGTCAAACTGTACCTTTAACAAAAATATGCTTTAGCCAGGCATGGTGGCACAGGCCTTTAATCTCAACACTTGTGAGGCAGAGGCAGGCAGATCTCTGTGAGTTTGTGGCTAGCCTGGTCTACATCAGTGAACCCCATGCCGGCCAGGACTTCATAGTAAGACTCTGTCTTTAAAAAATATAGTATGCTTTAGAAATGTTTTTAAAGATTTTTGATTTTGTATATATGTGTATATCTCTGTATGGTTTTCTGTAGGTGAGTGTAGTGCCTGCAGAGCCAGAAAGAGGTCATTGGATCCATTAGAGTTGGAGTCACAGTTGGTTCCACCTGATGTGAGTACCAGGAACTGAACTCGAGTCCTCTACAAGAGATGTATGTGCTATTAGTCACTGGGCCATCTATGAGCCTTATACGTTAGTTTTGTGTTTTGTTTTGACTCTTCTCCTCTATGATGCTAGGAGTGGANCCTAGGACCTTTTGCAGGCTAGTTACATTCTCTACCTGTGAGTTACAGCTGCAGGTGAATGCTTTTCAGATGACAAGATCCAACTGCAGANAGCACTAGGAACGCCTAGGATGATTTAAGGAAAACTTGTGACTTACCTCCCCCAGGGTGTGGCTGTATGAGAATCCAAAACCCGCATGAGAGTTTATGAAGAGAANTTCTTAGTCCTCCACACAGTGAGGTGAGATGCCGAGTGCATCCCGACCTCTCTGTTTCTGATCATTAGGTATGAAGGGAGACAGTTCCGGATGTGAATCCTAACTAACTCTNCTGCNTCTTAATGGGATAAGGCTGAACAGCCCAAAGTATCTTTGTGAATTCATTTCAATATGTGTTAAATTGGGGTTTGGTTGGCATAACTGAAGAATGGAATGATGTATGTAAGCTCTGTCAAAGAACTTGTGTCTTTCCCAGGGGTCTTTAAATAATCAAAATAGAAAGTACACACCCCCCAGCTATAGGGTAAGGCACTGACTCATAGCAACTTTTGTTTTTGAAAGAAAGTATTGATTACATCCTATTTTGCATAAGTCACCAAGGTGGGGGGGGGATTTTCCCACCTAACTCGGTGAGAACAATCCCAGCATGCCCCAGGGCCTTCCTGTCTCTGTGTCTGTTGGAAAGAGAGTAAACGTGTGGTGGGGTAGACCTGGGAGGGGAGCTGCCTGGGTGTTAATAGCCAGGACTGACCAGAGTAAACTTCTCAGCCCAGGATCGTCTTTGGGAGTGTCTGCCATGTGATGTCACATAGGATTCTCTAGGTGGTGGTGAGGGCTGAATGTCAAGTCAAGGCTGAGAAGGGAGTTAGGTCCAGAAGTGCAGAGAGTCAGTGGAGCCCCAAGTCAGAAGTGCAGAGAGTCAGTGGAACCCCAAGTCAGAAGTGCAGAGAGTCAGTGGAGCCCCAAGTCAGAAGTGCAGATGGTCAGTGGAACCCCGAGTTCCTCTTCACAACGCCCCTAGGTTGTCACATTTCCCATTTGGGACACNATTCTTCTAATCTGATGGTAACTTCCCAAGCATAAAAGCTAGGCATATTCCTTACATAAATCACATGGCACTAAGTAAATGGTTAGCACACGAGACTCAACAGGTCAGAAAAAAAAAAGTGGAAAATATTTTTGCTTGACTTGAAATCCTGAAAGAGGAGAGCTGAAGGCCCCTAGAAACTGCGTTNGAATGNTCCAGTCCCCTAGAGTGTTCATNCCACAGGTCTTAGGCCTCAGTGCCACACAGGTGACGGGGAATTCTTGTAATTACTTGAGATAAGAGATCAGAAAAAATGACTTCAGGGATGCCAAAAATTTGGATCGTCANAGAGCAGACCCTAGAGGGAATGAAGAAGGAGCTTATTTTGGGCTGACTGTGGTTAATCAGATGGGAATGGAAATGCTACTGGCACAAGTTACCCAACACCTTCATATTTCACAATACGCTCAAGAGAAAGGCAGTCTTTCTCCGGAGCTGTCCAACTGCCCTCTAGTTAAATGCCCCTCGGCTATTGTANCAGACACTGATGGCTGGCTGGCACCCTCTGCCCAGCCTCCTCTGAAGCACCCTCTCTTTCAAGAACACTCAATCTCTCAAAGGCCACATGAGGCCAAGCAGAGAGGCAAGTGAGGCCTATCTATCACCATAANTAAAGGCATATTTCAGTATGATGCCCGAGAGAAATGATTTAGCATTTCATTCCCAGTACCCACATGGTAGCTGGTCACTGTCTGTAANGCCAGCTCCAGGAGTTCCGACACCTTCACATAGACNCACATGCAGGCAAAACACCTATGCACATAAAATAAAAATAGTCACTTATTATTTATGTTTTATCTGCTCAATACCTTGTCATAGAAAAATTCAATCACTTAGAGTCCAAATAACTGCCTTGTGTGTGTGTGTCTCGGTGGAGGATACATGCGCACATGGCTGCTTNTGAGTGTAAAGGTTAGAGGTCAACATTGGGTTGCTTCTTTAATCACTTTCCACCTAATAATTTTGAGACAGGATCTTTCATTGAATTTAGTGTCAGCAAGCCTAGGTATCCTCCTGTCTTAGCAGTGATAGGTTTGTATGTATGTGGCCCCACACATNCATTGTTTTACATGGATTATGGGAGTACCAAACTCACTTTACCAACTGAGCCATCTCTCTAGCCCTCATTGTCTTAAAAAAAAAAAGATTTATATTTTATGCGTTTCAGTGCTTTGCCTGCATGTATGTATGTGCACCACGTGTGTGCCTGGTACCTACAGAGGCCAGAAGTGCGCACTGGATCCTATGGAACTGGAGTTACAGATGGTCATGAGCTTCCATGTGGGTGCTGGGAATCAAATCCTGATCTTCTGCAAGAGCAGCCAATGCTCTTAACCACTGAGCTATTTCCAGGCCCTGGGAGCTGCCTTTTAAAGAGATTTTTCTCCAAATGCTTTTTATGTCATGCTCAACGTTAAGTCTTTAACATCTATTATTTCATTTATTCCCACCTTGTGAACTTGAAGGATTATTGCTTTTATTATTATTATTATTATTATTATTATTATTATTTTGCTGTACTGCCTAGGCTCATCTCAGACTCCTGAGTTCTTCCCATTTCAGCCTTCCCAGTGGCTGGGACAGATGTGTGTACTACCACACCCTCCAGGAAGGACTATTATCTGCATTTTAGTAGATAAGGGGGAAAAAAGGGTCTAAAGAGATTGTTTTTAACTGATCCCTAGCACACAGGTGGCAGGAAATCACTTCCATGTGCTTAACCACTTTGCTATGTTGCCTGAGGAAAAGTCAGTGTGTCCACACTTTGCCCTTTTGTGGAACAGAGAGCGCCACTGCTACCCCTGGGTGGCTGCTTCTGACTCATGGAAACACATTCATAAGATGTAACTGATAAGCCAGACAAGGACATTTTCACTGCATAGGCTTATCTGGAGGGAGCAGACCTTTCAGCTACCATACTGACAGCTGAAAACCTAAGGTGTCAAACAGCATGCTGGTTTACAGCCAAGACAAATAACTTAGCGGTGTACCTGGGAATGAAGGCTTGGAATCACTGTAGAGTAACTTATCTGAGTGCGTGGTTAGCCAATTGCTTCTTACAAATCTATAGCAAGGAGCTGGATAGATGGCTCAGTGGGTAAGAGTCCATACTTCTCCTGCAGAGTANCCAAGTTGGATTCTCAGTATGCACAGCAGGTGACTCCCAACTGCCTGTAACCTCAGTTCCAGAGGATCTGACACCATCTTCTTACCTCCTTGGACACCTGCACTCATGTGTGACNCCACACACATATATACACACATAAGCAAAAATACATCTTTTTAAAAAGTTCATAGCAAGGAAAGCACAAGATTAGCTTTCACCTTGTTGGATAAAGTACTGACCCCTCCTGATGGTAAATGTGTATTTATTTGTGTCCCCTGGCATGGGGATAGGCTCCAAGGCCCATTATGAAACACATATCTAGTATCCCATCCCGNGTCATTAATCATATCACTTATTATCTTAGGGTTTCTACTGCTGCGAAGAGACACCATGACTATGGCAACTCTTATAAAGGAAAACATTTAATTGGGTGGCTTATAGCTCAGAGGTTCAGTCCATTATCATCACGGTGGGACATGGAGGCATGCAGGCAGACATGGTGCTGGAGAGATTGCTGAGAGTTCTACATCTTGTGCAGGCAACAGGAAGTGAACTGAGACATTGGGAGGTATCTTGAGCATAGCCCACCCCCACCATGACACACTTCCTTCAATAAGGCCACACCTCCAAATAGTGCCACTTCCTATGAGCTTATAGGGACCAACCAATTACATTCAAACTACCACACTCATCAAAATAACTACTTGGGGTTCAATGTGTAGACCAGATCCAAGGACAGAGGTGACTGCAAACAAGTTGCTTCCCTGTGTTACTGTTATCAAATATGAGATGAGATGAGATGGTTAGATGAGCTACACCCTGAAGACCCCTCCAGGTGTTAATGTTGTTAATAATGGTAGGATGTGCTGGCAGCTGGAGCCCGTGAGGCTTGAATTTTCAAACCTGATTGTTGCACACCAAATGCTGGAATCTCCACTTGGGAGCAAATCTTTGCNAGTACATTTTNTATATATATAAAATGTAAATCAGACGAAGCTGTGTCCTGCTTGTATTCTCCAGTAGTGTCCCAAGAACCCAGGGCGTTGGGTGCTGTAAGGGACCCTCTGTCATCTTCATCAATCTGGTCCTCTGGCCTCTCACTATACCATGTCCCCTCGAAATTCAAACTGGAAATATAAAATATCTCTAGCTGGTTCCTGTGTCCTTCCCTGATGTCCTAGCATTGGTCTCATTTTGTGTCTTTCATGCATAATGAACCATCTACGGGGAAGGAGCCTCTGAACTGCCACAGTGCCTGGTGCATCCTAGCATCTCCATAGTGATAGTCAAATGGACACAGGAAGACATAAGTAGAGAGGAGATTTCTCAGATCACAGCCATGCAGCCATGTTTGTGAACAATACTCATAACTGCTTAAACATATTATCATCAGGAACTATTAAAGTAAGGGCTCAAACCGCCACAGGCAGCTCATCTGGTGTTCTCCTGTATCCTCTACCCTATTTCTACTCGACTCAGGAAGAGCTCTATGCCGCCAGGGCTCCTCTGTAAGTGTCCAGTAACCTCCAAGTAATATGGAATTCAAGCTCTTTACACTGGCTCTGAAACCAGGATTTCTCCCTATTACTTGGTGCCATTTTCCTCCTCTGCCTAACCACGTGGGTCTTCAGACAGTTCCTCATTCTCAGCTACTCTCTCCTGCCTTGAGGACCTTTGCCACATCAGCATTCTCTCTCCCCAGAGAAGAGGCTCTGCCCGGGCTCTTCTTTGTATAGAGGCTGTTGGCTAGTTTCTTCTTTTTCAACAGCCACTCCCTTNCCAGTGCTCACTATAGTTATAGCCACAGCACCTTGGTTACTCCCTTCACAGAAATGGTCGCAATCTGTCATTCTTCGCCTTGCTTATATACTGATTTCCCTCATATGAACTCTGTGAGAACAAGGACCTTGTCTTTGTGGTCACAGCTCAGTTCCCAAAGCCTTGCAAAGTGCCTCATACTTCATATTCATTAAATATTGGAATGAAATAACAGGCGGGGNCTCCATTAAGGTCACTTTAGTGGCCAGCCAGTTAATGGTGTGACTATAACAAATANACTATCCCTCACTCATCAGGCCCCGTAAGAGTTCCATAGTGTTTACTGAGTTTTACTAGAGTTTGTCTTATGCTGGACATTGGAGATAACAAGGGAGAAGACATAGTTTTGCCTTCAAGGTGGATCCTGGGTTGTAAAGGGAGACCTGGAACCAGGGCCAGAGCACTGAGGGTGGCAAGTCCCACAGCAGAGGACAAGCGGGATTGCGCTCCTGCCCTTAGAAGGAAGCAGCTTACAATTTTGCCTTTTTTAGGTCCTAGAGATGTGTAGTTCTTGGTCCAGCCAACACTCTGACATCACAGAAAGACCCATGCCAGCAAAAGGACCTAGAGTAACCTTTCGAGGGCCATGCCTGGAATATGGGGGAAGTGGTCTGCAGGACCCAGTGCAGGGCCAGCATTCCCAGACAAGAAAACCAGAAAATGACCCTTCAAGGTCCTATGTTGTGTCCATCTTCCATGTCCTGCCACATAAAACCCACGTGCTAGGAGGATGGTCAACACTTGCAGGTCACCTGACCTCCATAAAGAGCTGAGAAGACACAAATGTAAGTCTGCACAAGTTGGAGGTGGGTGTTGGGAAGGCACGTCCTCTTGCAAACAGGAGGTCACCCAAGCTACTTGGAGGATATCAGAGGCCCCCTGAAAGGCCAGAGAGCTGAAAATGGACTGACCTCTGAAGGGACAGAAAACAGATTTTATTATTTTAAGGAAAGAAGGCTCACATTTGTATTTGTTTAATTTGGCTTTGGGAGGTATTTGCCTTTGGACTGTGCATTGTGTTTCAGCTGATCAGAAGTGTGTGTGTGTGTGTGTGTGTGTGTGTGTGTGTGTGTGTGTGCCAATGAGGAGGGGCATAGTGCTATGATCGCACCCACACATGGGCTAAGGGAGGAAGATACATCTTGAGAGGATGAAGCAGGCTAAGATTTCTCATCTTCATCAAGGAGATGCAATCTGAGGGAGTTAATACAACTTGCAGCTGTTCCATTTGATGACTTGACTTGGCATTTACTGTGTGCCAGAGAGCTGCAGGCTCTGCAGTGAGGTCAGGGGCAGACCAACAGTTCTACCTGTATCCCCGAGTCTAAAGGCACCTGTGACACTTCTTCCAGGGTGTAGGACTCACTGGTCACAAGGGAAGGTTTGCAGGGAAAGTGAACTTGTGGGAGATTTAGGAGGAAGGTGCGAGTTTGAGAAGAGGGCTGGAANGGACCTGGGAAGTAAGCACAACACCGGGCCACTAGCGTCTGTGACAGAGCAGCAAGGGAGGGAGACTGTGTCACCATGGAGTCCTGAGGCAGAAGTGTAACGAGACATGGTCAGTCAGTGACAGCATTCTTCAAGCCAGAGATTCAGTCTCTGTAGTGAGCTGTGGCCCAGGGAGTAAAGGCATTTGTTCTTAAAGCAGTGGTTCTCAATTGTCCTAATGCTGTGACCCTTTAATATAGTTCCTCATGTTGTG
>LZPO01075852.1:569908-581316 GCA_001675575.1 Neotoma lepida | reverse complement strand
AAGTTTCTGATTTTGTGTTCGGTTTTATGTCTTAGGCTGTACTTGGCCCGTGAGCTGCAGGCTGGACAGTCCAGACTATCTCCTGTATTAACAGACCAAATCAAAAAGGTCCAAATCACCAAATTGTTCATCACCAAATTGTGATCTGGGGGTGAAGTGGAGGAGGGTGAGGGAGTGGGGGAAGGCGAGGGAAGGGAGATTGATTCTAGCCACATCCTCAAATAAGCCAGTCTTAGCTACTAAGGGAGTCCCGACTGATTTAACCCTTACAAAATAGTGGCCCGATGTTAACCNTTTCCCCACACCATCCTGTTTCCTAACCCAGTCTGTCAATTGCTCAGTGGGAACTCTTTCTGTTCGGTGGAGTGAAGGCAGCACCTATTCATGAATCTTAAGTAACAGCAAGCTAGATCTTTAACTGAATATGTTACAATGTAGCCTCTTGCCACACACATATATAACAGTAATTATTTATATAGCATGTTATACATATATAAGGAAAAGATATGTGTGTAATATACAGTATGATTAATAAATGTCGAGGTACAGATCTAGGAGAGAGAGTGAGAGTTACATGTTACTTTTATATACAACAATGTATATCATTGTACAATAAAGTAGGTATTTATGTGGTATGAGAATAAGCCTGGACAACACACAACTCTCAACCTCTCTGTCTCATTTATTAGTCATACATACAGTTATGTGTTGCTCAATGATGGAACATGTTTGGAGAAGTGTGCCATTAGGCAATTTCATTTTTGCACAAACATCATTGATTGTATTTAACACAAACTAAGGTGGCTACCACATCAGTAGGTGACACACTCCAAAGGGTCTACCATTGTACATGCAGTCTGAAAGTGAAACTTTGTTGTATGGTATATAGCTTCACTTTATATCTTTTTGAAAATATACTTTATGTATGTATGCATGTATATTTTCAATAAGAAATATTGCAATTTTGGGTAGCACATTATATATAATAGATTAGGAGCTGTAAGTTCTCATATATGTGTATGTGTATATACATATATTCATACAATAAATTATATGTGTAATATAGAGTATAATATGTAAATTATTCAAATTTACATATTCTTATATGTATTCTATGTAATACATGTATATACAGTGTTCACATTATTTAAAAATCAACAAGCAAGGCTTTATCAGTGACTTATTATACTTCTTGATGTTGGACCTTTCCCAATTTTGCATTTTTTTAACCAACCCAGTCGTTTATGGGAACAACAACAAAGCAATTACTCCTGAAAATTTGAAAATAGACATACCAAAGTTTGTCTTCTCATCGGGCGGAAACAAGATCACCATTTTCAGGCATTAACAGTCTATAACGAAGCTGACATAGATAGACATTAATTTCCTAATCTGTGATGACTGGCAATGAGGGTGTATTGCCAGAGATTAGCTATGAAGATAAACACCCACAACCATACCTGCTCCTTTTAGAAACATAAATGTTCTGATTTAATGGAAAATCACTGCAGGCACAAGTATGAACTATAAAACAATTAAAAGAATAATTCCAAAAGGCAGCAACTCCAGGTGAGTCTTACAACACTGAACTCAACAGCTGCCAATCTGTGGAGTCTGCCCTAGGCCCTGGAGAGGCTGGGGCAAGGGGCAGGCACAGGCAGGGAGGGACTCGGTGGTCTCCAGTAAGAAGACAAGGTTGGCTGCAATCCCACGTAGGACAGAGCCAGGAGGACTCAGGAGGTTTAGGATAGAGGCCGCCCCTGAGTGACAAGTTTGCCTGCTTCCTCTCATACAGAATGAGCCCTTCAGTCATACAGNCAAGAATTTACAGAGCAACCACCATGTGACACACACTTGCTCTTGGCCCTATGGGAAGAGGTCTCTGTCCTCGTGGTGTGTACATGTTAGGATGCAAAAGACAGCTGCTACAATATAAAATGTAATGTCAAGGAGTGGAAGTGCCAAGGATGCCCACGCTAGGGTCAAAAGGAGGAGAAAGCCACAGGACATGATGCCCAATGGGGGCATTTGCTGAGCATTTACTACTGAGCCTGTTTAATTGACATGGGTCCT
Organism: Neotoma lepida; assembly: GCA_001675575.1. Classification (NCBI taxonomy): domain Eukaryota; kingdom Metazoa; phylum Chordata; class Mammalia; order Rodentia; family Cricetidae; genus Neotoma; species Neotoma lepida. The sequence continues at coordinate 579,243 of LZPO01075852.1, read as the reverse complement.
ACCATCACTCGTATTTTAGAAGTAACTAACCAGACTTTATGAAGGTGGACACCATCCTCCAAAGTCCCCAAAGCTAATACAGGGGCAGGGACCCCCACAAAATAAAGTGTTGAGTCCATCCTTCATGTGGGTCTGGGCTGGGTGGTGGAAGAGATCAAAGCATTGATGCTTGTGCTACAGTCCCTGTCTGCTCCCCTGGTCCACAGTGCCGGATTCCAGGAGCAGCTCAGGAGGTACTGATTGCTCAGTTGCTCTCCTGGTCATCTCAGAAGCTTTTAGCTCAGAAGTGTGTGCTTCTCCAGCCCTGAATTTGTTATATTTACTCATTTTCTTACTGTTGGTGTGTGCAGTGAGCACATGTCCCACAGCATGCATAGGGAGGCCAGAAGTCAACCTCAAAGTTGGTTTTCTCCTGCCATGTAGAGCCCAGGTATCAAAATCAGGTCAGCTTGGTGGTCTTTGACTGTCTTCCAAGAGCTCAATCAGGATGGGGGGGGTGCTTAGAAAACTGCTGCCAAGACCTGGGATGGGGGTGCCCCAGATGCCACTGAAGGGTGACAAAGACAAAGCTGACCAAGACTGAGCAGGAGAACATTACACACCACAGAGCCGAGTTTGAAGATCGCCCAGATTCTGTCATTAATGACGTATGGCAATAGTTATTTAATCTCATAGAGCCTCAGGTTCCTAATCTATGAAATGCGGATAACAATATTCACTTCAAAAGCTTCCTGTGATGCCTAAATGAGATAAAATGGGTAGATTTGGAACCATTCCTGGCACAGAGTGGTGCTTGGCAAATACGAAGTCCAGCTCTCTTTCATACACAGTTTCCAGAACAACATTCACAAAGTNGGCTTTCCTACTCTACTCTAACACGTGAAAATACCTACTGTGTGTTACATGGGCCGATTGAAATGTCTGCCCATTTTGTAGACTAACTACATTACAAGTCAAACAACAACTACAAAACCAAAAGACAGAATCCAAACAAAGAATGTAAATGAGGCATCATTTTATGGTTGGGGGTCACCACAACGTGAGGAACTGTATTAAAGGGTCACAGCGTTGGGAAGGTTGAGAACCACTGCTCTAGAAACTGATAGGAATCAAGCTTAGGAAGAGAGCACAATGATACTGACCTATATTTATTTAAAAATTAGAATCTAAACAGTTGTTTCTACCCCAACTGCAAAAATAAGAGAAAATACTGAGTTTGTTATTAAGATGCAGAGGAGTCGGCACGCAACGGGCTGTCTTAAAAAAGATTCTGAGAATCCCGGATTTCAGTCATCTGTGGACAAAGTAGCAAAGATGAATTGCTCCGGGGCAAGGATCAATGACGCTGAGACACATAAACCTGAAAGCTAAATAGAGAATCGAAATTGAAATAGCAGAGGACCCACAAAGGTCCAGGTCTGCAGGCTTTCTGACCCTTGAGACTTTTCTTTTCCTATTTGCTCCTCAACTCTGAGGCTAAAGGTCTGGGAACTTAAAATAGCTCTGACTCGGACTCTAAATTTTGAGCTCAGCAACACCCGGAACAAGTGTGTCAAAAACCAAATCACTGCGGTGCTTCCTTATTGGTGTAGCCCTCCTTTGGGTACCCCGGCCTGTGCTCTGTGGTGCCCCTTCCCTGCTCCATGCCTCTGGTCTCCCAACACTCACTCATTCTCCCAGGCGTCTCTACCTTCCCTTATGAACGCTCATGGGAAGAACATTCATTCAAAACTCCATTTTGTCAAATACTTTCATCAGCCACATTTGTGCTCTACCTTTAGAGGCAGAACATAAGAAAAGAAAGAAAGAAGCATTTTCAGAAGTGTTTTATTCAGTTAAATGAGATATATGGACTTGAATAAGTGTCAAAAGATGCAAATGTAGACATTCACTCTTTCCCAGCCAGTGACATTCATCACCTACTACAGGAAGCATGTGTGGACTTCTCACAGTGAGGTCCAATGCCTCTCTTATGGGTCCAAGTCACCTGGACCTGCCCTGCCATAGAACTAACTCATCACAGGGAAATGGGAAGGTCCTTACTGGGTACTGAGGCCCTTAAAAGAAGGGGTAAGGGAACACAGGCTTATCATTCTGTCCCGAGAGCACCCCTCCACAGCACAGTAAGCTCTTAGTAAATATTTAGTCTCTAAGAGTGAACAAGGACCAAGAAGAGACCCAGAGAGCTCTTCTGGGGAGAACAGTGTCCATTTCCAAGCCAGCAGGCACTGTGGAGTATTTACTAAAGAAAGATCCATTAAGCAATTTCTCTTCTGGAAACTTTAACATTGCCTGTGCTCAAACTTCGATGCCAAGCTTACAAAGTAATACTGCCTGGAACACACACGACAAGTACCAACCTGCTGGATTAATAGTATTTAGCTTGGCAGTGCCAGGCCTAAATCTGTACAGATGCACTGTCTTGAGTAATTTCTAATCATTTAGAACAAGCTCTCCACTTACACACAATAAACACAACTGGATTTCAACCCACACCATCACGTGGTGTGGAATGGACTCTGACTTTCATGCTTGTTAGATCCTAAAGTGAGTTATGGGTGACTCATGCCATAGGCTTAACAGTTGCTTTCCTGGGGGGGGGGCGTCGTTACTCACATAAGTAACATAAGCAAGCATCTCTCTACTGGTAAAGGTTGGTTTTGTTTGTGTTTGCTGGCAGTAATGGATTCAGGGGAAAGAAATTACTCAAAGACACTGAAAATAGTCCTTAAATCAGTAGCATTCATCTTAATGAAGTAAGCAATTTGTTTTTCCTCCTCATGACATAGAGATAATCTCGGATCTTCCAGGGCAAGCCTCCTGNTCACCTCCTACTCATGGTCTACATGTCACAGCCAAACTCTGGTCCTATATCTAGACTTCTGGTCCCCTATCCAGACCTCAGATCCAGGCGAGCCTCCTGCTCACCTCCTACTCATGGTCTACACGTCCCAGCCAAACTCTGGTCCCCTATCCAGATCTCTCATCTAGAATGTCCATAATCACTAATATCAGCTTGTTTGAAAGAACTTTCTAGAGAACAGTATATTAGAAACCAAACTTAATCCTCTTTGCCAATCACATAACGGAGGCGATGTCTTTTTTCTAGCTGGTTTTGGATTGCTGAGTTCTACATAATGGATGAGCTGTCACAGGGGTCCTCGGTTCATTTTCCTAAATACTCTTTCTAAAGAGATTTCTATGAATACTTAGATAAATACAATTGCAAGTCAGTGAAATTCATATTTTCTTAATTAAAAAATTATTTTATTATGTATGTATAGGTGTTCTGCCTGCATGTCTATGCACCACTTGTATGCCTGGTACCCATGGAGGCCAGAAGAGGGCTTCGGATCTCCTGAGACTGGAGCTACAGTGGGTTGTGAGCCACTATTTGAGTGCTGGGAATCAAACCTGTGTGGTGATGTATTGTCCCCCAATATATTGTGTACCCTAATAAAGTTTATCTGAGGATCAGAGGAAAAAGCTAGCCACTATAGTAAACATAGAGGTCAGGCAATGGTATCACATGCCTTTAATCCTATCACTTGGGAGGCAAAGATCCATCTGGATCTCTGTGAGTTCAAGGCCACACTGGGAACAGAATTAGGCATGGTAGCACTTGCCTTTAATCCCAGCACTAACCACAAAGGTCTGGAGGTCTGTATAGACAGAGAGGAAGTGATGTAACTGGATAAAGAGAGGAANTGAGAGGCAGAACAGAAAGGCATACAGGTGTGGGTATACAGGAAGTAGGTCTTTTTGGCTGAGGATCTCCAAGTGGTGAGAACGTGGCTGGCTTCCTTTTTCTTTTCTGATCTCTCAGTTTTTTACCCCAATATCTGGCTCCAGGTTTTTATTAATAAGACCGTTTAGCAAACCTGTATCCTCTGGAAGAACATCCAGGGCTCTTAACCATTAAGTCATTTCTCCATCACTCAAATTCCTATTATTTTAAAGCAACTGTTGATTGCCCAGAGTTCCTCAGGGAGGGGTGGGGCCTCATGAGCCTCCCCCCTCATGAAGAAAACATTTTGATTGTGTGGGATCATCTGACCACCGTAACCACCATCCATCATCATCTACACCACTCCTTATGTTGACGATGCTTGGGTTTCTCAGAGCAGAACCTCCTTAAGTTCTGGAACACATCCCCAGCCTCTAAAGCAGTGGTTCTCAACCTGTGGGTCATGACCCCTTGGCAGGTCGAATATCAGATATTTACATTACAATTCATAACAGTAGCAAATTTATGGTTGTGAAGTAACAATGAAATAATTTGATGGTTGGGGGTCACCACAACATGAGGAACTGCATTAAAGGGTCGCAGCATTAGGAATGTTGAGAACCTGGAGAGTCTGTCAAATGGAGATNCATGGATGACGTGTTGGGAACAAGGGAGCCCCAACTCAAAAGGCCATGGATTTATGAGATCCTTTTTCAACACAGATACAGGTCTCTAATAATAGAGAATTAGCATAAAGTTACAGGGTAGAGTCCAGTGAACTGATCAAGTGGGATTTCATGGGGGAAGGGAGTCTCTGTGTTTACACACACATCAATTGACTGCACTGACTATTCTTTAACAGGAGAGCTCCAGGGGCTGGAGAGGTGGCTCAGTGGTTAAGAACACACGTTTGCTCTTGGTTCCTAGCATCCACACAGTGACTTAAACAATCATCTGTCCATTTCCAGAGGATCTGATGCTACCTTCTGGCCTCCACAGATACTGGGCACATATGGTGCACAGGCATACATGTAGGCAAAACACCGTACACATGAGAGAAAAATAATGCCTTCTAAAAAGGAAATGCCTACAAATAATTTTCTGATGGTAGTCAATATGTCTCAGCATATAACGCCTAAATGAAGATAACAATAGTGTCATCCATTTGACAGTAGTGTCTCTTTATTAAGAGACCAATAGTTTAATGTCACTGCTAAGGGCTGGGGTGTTGCTTAGTGGAGAACACTTGAGCCTCGTATGTACAACATCACACAAACAGCACAGGACCAAAATAAACAAAGCAAAACACAGTTGGGTGGAGTTACTTAGTCCCACTTCGGGTGTGTTTCCTTTTAATTAGTAATGTATCCTATAAAGAGCCGATTTTTCATTAACTATTTGTAACTCTGGGTTTGGAAAGACACAGTCCATTCCACTAAATACCTAAGAGTCTGGAAGAGTAACTAAGATAAATTAGAACCTACAAACCATCCCGCTTGCTGTTGACCTACGGGGTCCAGCAGCTGTAAGCCGATAAAAGCATTTATCTNCTCAGCTCAGGCATTCCTAGCTTTTGTGTACTGCTCGGGATACCCTTCCCCTATTCTTTCACCCTCATCTTCTCATGGATCCTCATTTTGGCCTCAGCAATGCCAGTTACTGTTCCTCAGTTGGAGGCAACAGCTTCAGACATGAAAGAGTGAGAGCTTCTTATCTTTTCACTCTGTGTTTCCTTTAAGCCGCGTACAGACAAAAAAAGAAAACAGAGAGCCTCGAGTGTTTTCCTTTGTAAGGCCTTGCCTTTCCTTGTACNTTTTTGCCTGTGAACTTGAGTCAACTTGCTTTTTTAAAGTGTAAATGTCCATGCCTGAGAGTGGTCTAGTAACCACGACCATTGGGCAGCAGTGCTGTTAGAATGACCAAGGGTAAGGCAGTCTGGGGAACCGTTCTAGATCCTTCCCTCAAATTCTGCAAGGGAGGACAGANCCCAGTTTTCCATGAAGAATAATTGGTTTGGCAAGGATGCTTCTAGTTAGCAATGGAGGTAAGTTCTCGTTGGTGCAGGGCTAAAGAAAACACAATCAGAAGCTGTAAAGATAGCTAAGCAGTTAAGTGTACGGGCTGCTCTTCCAGAGGACCTGGGTTCAATTCCCAGCAACCACATGACAGCTCACACCTGTCTGTAACTCCAGTTCCAGGGGATCTGACAACCCTCACACAGACATACATGCAGGCAAAACAGCAGTGCACATAAAATAAAAATAAATCATATACTTGGAAAAAAAAAACAGAATCAGGCTCCGATGCATCATCTGGGGATATATTTAGGTGTGGGAGCCCCTGAAGCTACGCACGCTTATCTACTTTCTTATCAAATGTGTGTACTGACATGCTCTGAATATCTGGTGCTAAATGATTTTTTTTTTATTAAAAATGGTGGGCTAGAGAGTTGGCTCAGTGGCTAAGAGTGCCTGATCATCCAGAGGACCCATGTTGAATTCCCAGTACATGGTGGCAACTGCCTGGAACTCCAGTTCCAGGGGATCCAGCACCCTTTTATGGCCTCNTCAAGGGCTGTATTCATGTGGTGCACAGAAATATATGCCATATACACCCATATACATAAAATAAAAATAAACAAAACTCAATTTTTAAAATTAAAAACAAATGGTGAATACGTGAGTGCCAGGCATGACTATTATACCAGCACTGGGTGGCAGAGGCGGGAGGGTCTCTCTGAGTTACAGACCAGTCAGGGTTACGTANCAAGACCTGTCTCCAAACACAAAACTAACTAAATAAATAAATGAAAAATAGTAAAAATGAGCATTAATCCAGGATTTTCTATCAATCAATTNGCCAATGTGTTCTTAGACATTTCCTTGTAAATCAAGACTACNCTAGGTCTTATAAATTCCCTATGGGTACTTGTAACACTTCAGGCCTCCTGTGTGGGGCTGTACACACTAGGCAGGAGTTTGCAAGAATCTGCTTGTGGGTATCAAAGATTGGGAGGGATTGTTCTAGATGGCTGCTGGAATGAAGGACTCCTGTTAGTGCAGGGTGGAGACTGTTTTAGAGCTTGGGGACAGTCTTCTTCAGACTGATCTTATGCCATAAACCGTTCAAGGCAGTCTGGCTCCAACAGGCCATAAACAATGCAATGTCTACAGTGAGCTTGCCAAGGTGGAAGCGAAAGCTGTCTACCTGTGTATTCTTAATCCTTTAAACCCCAAGAACACAGAACCACTGACCGGTCTAAATGCCTCATAAAAGACGCTGAAAGGGTGGGGGAGTAAAGACACTCTGGTTAAATCAAGTTTTGGAGGTCAAATGACTTGAAAATACGTTTGTTTGTAGCAAACGTTANGTGCTGAGATGGTTTTCCTTTGTGGTAATGGATCCGAGTGGCTCCAAGGAACACTGAGATGGTAGCTTTTTATCTCTGGCTAAGTTGNGGTTTTAACTGTCTTCTAGACATAGAAGCATCACACAGTNAGACCACCAGTGGCAGAAAACTGCTTTAATATGCTAATATTAATATGCCAATCAAGATCATAGGTGGTGGAGCCCACTGAGGTTTCCTAGTGGCTTTACCTAGCAGGACTGCATAAAAGGATGACTGGACCACAGGCCTGAGTACCAGGTGTTTGGTAAGGTCTACACTTGGTTGTATCTAGCAAGGGGGAGATTGGCATTGTTATAAACAGTCCTTTTGAATAAAGTTCTGGGCCTTTAGATAAGGATCCAGGCCCACCCGAGGCTAACCTGCGTTTCTATCTATTTCTCTCCCCTCTATTTCTATCTCAGTCTCTTTTCCCTCACTCCTCAAGAGTCTCTGGGGTAAATAGATGTGGGAGCTTGTCTCCCACACANTGGCTATTGTAGTTTTTACAGTCTAGACTAATTATTTTTCTTGACTTAATATTTAGGGGACCAAAGAGCCATTTGGCTTTTCAAAGATCNTGGTATCCTTTGAAAGCAAGTTCAATACACTCTGAGAAACTAAATTATAAGAACTTGTCACCTGGAGAAAGGAAAGAAAATGATAGGTGGAAGTTTCTGCCTTCTCTGACCTTTAAGGTTCAAAGCCTTCGTCAGCTTGACTAGACCCTGAAGGATGTGCCAACTTGCATATCTGGCTGTGTTCTACCTAAGGCAACAAATAAGAGGCCTTTTAACACACTAGCTCCCGAAGCCTGGAGAATCACATGGTCACAGAACTGGAGAGCTGAAGCAGGAGTTGTTTGCCTTGGTACTGCTTTCTGATAGCTTACATTGGTAGCTCTCTGTTGTAGTGGCCATCCTGTGCATGGTGGAATAATCAGAAGCATCCTTGGCCTCCATCCTCTCAACTCGAGTGTGCATCTCACACCCCCCTTTCCATCTCTGCCAGGTTCCAAAGACCCAAGTGTCTCCAGACATTGCCAACTGTCATCCCTAGTGTTTGAGCACCTCTGTGCTAGAGGACCTGCAAGGATGACCTGTTCTCACCAAGAGGTGGAGAAAACTAGCCAGTAAGTATCTACAGTGAGTTCAGTGCATTTTNTCCAAAACAGGACAGGTACTTAAGTAAATTCTGCTCTCTACCTGAGCTGGGGAATTAAGTTTCTTAAGTCTTTTGCTGTCCTGCCAGCATCTCTTGGAATTTTATGAACAAAGGAAACTCAGGGCCTCACAGGTGGACCATAGCATCTCCTATGGGGTACCCCTGACCTGCGAATTCCCAGGGTACCCACCAATTGGAAACCAGGAGAACCCAAGATGTCCAAATATGACATTCTAAAAGATANATCATTACAGATATTGACAAGTCTGTCTACACTACAGCAACAGAAACAATCCTGAAGCCAATATTAAGATGTGCTAAGTAAGTGATACCAACAGCCTGGGTGATGATGGGCTCTCATCCATCCCTGGTTTCCCTTTGGCAGGAATCTAGCTCTTTTCTTCTCTTTTCTTCTCTTCTCTTTCCTTCTATCTCTTTCTTTCTCTTCCACCCCTTGACTCTTACATAGGGTGTCATGAAGCCCAGGCTGTCCTTGNACTTCTTATGTGTCCAAGGATGACCTAGAACTTGTGATTTTCCTGTCTCCACCTCCCAAGTGCGGGGATTACNAGATCATGAAAAACAGTGCTGGGGACCAAATGGCTTTGTGCTAGACAAGCACCCTACCACCTGAGCTACATCCCTAGCCTGGATCAAACATTTTCCCTCCATGAGAACAATCAANNTGTTTCTCAGTCAGGCTTGAAAGGGCTTCTTCACAGGTGTGGCTTCATTTGCTAAGCGGTCATAGTTTCTACGAAAGCAATTGTGAGCAACATTCTTTTTCCCAGCACTNTGACATAAGGAGTCATCATGCTAAAAACCCCAAACCTATCCNGAACAGATTGATAAAATTTGGANTTCATGAACCCCCAGGGCTGATCAACCAAACTTTGAACTAGTGGCTTTGTGTTACACTCCCAGAAATTTTACTGANAAAAAATTTAATGCCTTCCTTTCCTTTCTAATTTGTAAAGATTAAGTGACAACATTTAGCCAGAATAAAGAATGCCCTAAAAAGAACTAACAGTCCAACTTGTTTCTACTGCTTAGGAAGGG
>LZPO01075852.1:538458-555915 GCA_001675575.1 Neotoma lepida | reverse complement strand
ACTAAAATCATGAGAATTTCCTCTCTCATTATTGTACTGAATATTGTATCGAAAATCCTTGTCACTGTGATAAAATTAGAAATGAAATTAAAAATATACTGAATGGGAAGGAATCAACAGAACTTGCAGATTATAGAGCTATCTACACNGAAAATCTGAAATAATTGACNAAAATTTCCTGGAATCGATAAACCAGTAGAAGGTTAACATATACAAGTCAACTAATTTCCTGTATACTTTCATGTAAGAAATACCATTTTAATAGCACATATAGATTAAATATTGATTGCCAACCTATCAAAATTTATGAATAGCTTCTGTATGAAAAACTACAGACCTCTGATGAAAGAAATCAAGAGCTAGCTATGTGGACAGGTATTCCAAATTCATGGTTGTAAGGCACCATATTATGAGGTCAATTCTCTCCAATTCAGTCTATAGACTCAATACAATTTGAATATAAATACCACAAATCTAATTAAGATATATCAGCAGATATTTTCTGATATATAAGAATTTTCCTGAAGTTTACATTCAAAGACAAAAGANACCGAATTTCACAGTGCCAATACCGAGCCTCAATGCACACAAATTTAAAACCATTGAGGAAGTTGGGGAATCCCAGGATGGAATGCAAAGTGTGACAAAATCATCTGTTTTGTAAATGCACACAGCAAATTCATCAAAGGGCACGAGGAAGGAAAGATATTAACTAAGTACAGGAAATTAATAGACTCTGTAAAACAGTATAAAAAACACAGTATATACAAGCTTCGTACTTGTTATCGGCTGAATCATGTCCCTAAAATTCATTCATGGAAGCCCTAACCCTTAGCGTATCAGACTATGACATTGGAAAACAAAGCCTTTATAGAAATCATTTAACTAAAATCTGGCCATCCAAGTGAACTTTAATCTAATCTGATTGTTTTCCTTCTAAAAACAGGGCTCAAGGATCAAGATACTAAATATTTGTGTACACAGAAAGACAACCACAGGAATAAGCATGGGGGTGAGGGTGGGGTGGGAAGGGGGGTTGGGTTATCTTGCCCCTTTGGCCCTCATAGAAAACCAACCTTGTCTCTTGATCTTAGAAAATATTAATTCCTGTGGTTTAAGTCACCTAGTCTGGGATATTCTGATATAGTAGCACATTGTTTTTGCTCTTTTGGGGCCTCACCACCCAGCTTCCAAATAAATCACATGGAGGCTTATTTTTAATTATGAACACTCAGCCTTAGCCTGAAGTAGGTCATTAGAAGTGGGTTTCGGAAAGTTATCCTGGACCTTGCTCTAGCCCCAATCTCCATTTCCTGTCTGCCACCACACACAAGCAACATAGGAGTTTATGAAAACAGTTCCAAATGAAATCTTGAAAAGCTGAAAAATAAAGTCGTATTGGATCCAATACTATCTGTGGATCCATACGGATATAAATTGGTGAGCAAAATACTGTATTTTTATGTAAGAGAATTTTGAGTAATGTAGGTAACTACTGTGCACTCAATTAAAGCCCCCACTCTTTAAGTCTGAACTTTGTAAACCAACCTCCTTCCAAAAATACAGAGTAAAAGGAGGAAAATAACAGCTTCACAAGGGGTCAACCAGGCAGACACTCCCTCGCTGGTGGTCCAAGTCAACAATAACTCAAGGACAGCAACTTCCTTCACTAGGATGTGATGAAGACGGTCTTTCCTCTGGGGTATTGCTCTCCAAAAGCTACAGTCACAGTCTACCTGTGAGAAAACCACCAGACAACTTCCAGTGGAGAGCCAGTGAGCAGAATGCTGACTAGCATCCCTCCTATTGTCAAGATCATCACAACAAAGGAAGTCTGGAAACTGTCACAGTCAAGAGGAGACTAAGAACACAGTGCTTGCTGAATGTCGTGTAATGGATGGGACCCTGGGGACGAGCAAACATAAAAGCATCTTAGGTAAATGTGGGGGATTTAAATAAAGTATCAATATTGGCCTGTTAGTTATGGCAAAATGCCATACTACTTTAAATGTTGTCTTAGACTTTTTTGTTGCCTTGACAAGCACCCGTGAGAAGCAATTTCAGAGGAGGGAGATTTCAGGGACTTGGGCTCAGTGTTGCCTGGATCTGTTGCTTTGGACCTCAGGTGGGGCAGAATATCATGTGGCAGTGACTGCTCAGTTCCTGGTGGCCAGGAAGTAGAGAGAGAAAGATAGGGAAAGGGTCAGGGCCTCTTGGCATCCTTCAAAGAAATGCCCCCAGTGACTTTGTTTTTCCAACCAGGCCTCACTTTCTACAGCTGCATCACCTTCCAAATGTCTATTCAAGTTTTGGATCCACCAAGGGGTTAAACTTCTGATTAGGTCACAGCNCTCATGGCCTAATCATCTCTGGAAATGCCCTCACAGACACAGCCAGGCGTCTGCTGCATTCATCTCCGAGGGTTCTCTCAATCCAACCAAACTGACATGGATGTGTGCGTGAGGTTAGTGCACGAGACATCTATGTGTACGCAAGCCCTGGTGACATTTCTCGGGTGCTGCTCCTTCCTCCTCCCCATTGCCCTTTTCTGAGACGAGATTTCTCACTGACCTGANACCTGACTTCAGTCTGGACCAGCTGGCTATGCACCTGGGGATCTGCTTGTCTCTGCCTCTTCAGCGCTGGGGTTACAAGTACATGCTACCATGCCCAGCAGCTTTCTTTTTTTTATGTGGTTCTAGGATCAACCTCAGGTCCTTGTGCTTGTAAAACAGTCACGATACTGATGGAACCATCTCTCCAGCCAAAATTAAAAAGTTAAAAAATAATAAATAATAAAGCACCAGTTGCTCTTAAAATGAATGCTGTTCTAAATCTACTAAATACTCATGGTCTTGAAAATGAAGTCCAGAGGTATGAGGTGACATACTCATGGTCTTGAAAATGAAGTCCAGAGGTATGAGGTGACAGTATAGGACAGCACTGTCTGTCTTCTGGGGAAATTTCTTCCTATTGGCCAGTGGAAAATGTACTCAAGTAGCATACTAGTAAATGACTAATGATGGCTCTTTGGTAGGTCAGGGGACTTCATCTATAAAGTTTTACTGACTGTTAGGATATAATTACTCTGTAACAGCTGACACTGAGCTGGGGAGAGACAGGTCATAGGACTGCTTCCTCACCCAGTCCTGTGGCGGCATGTATCAGTTCACCGGAGAATATTACAAAATTTTTCAGGAATTTGGTGAGCTGGTTGTTAAAATACTTGTAGTTGGAAACTGGCCCCAGGGGAGAACATTTACACCATAGAAATAAGAAAATGCTGCAAATCTGGTTTGTTTTCTTTTGCTGGGAGCTAGTTTATCAGCCCACATCATTAGAACCCTGGAGTCCCGATTCCAAGTTCTGCCTTTGTCACTAAGAGACAGAGTGGCCTTGGACAAGTCTGAGTTTCAATGTCCATCTATTAAAAAAAATGAAAGGGAGTAGCTGCCTCTCAAATTTTCTTCCATCTCTGAAATTCTAGGAAACAGCATGCTTATTATTTAGTTTCCACATACAACACACCCCAAGATCATGCTGCCACATTCATCCCAAAGTCCCTCCATCAAGAGTCCCTTGCTTCCCAGGTCTCACCTCACTTTTCACAAGCTGCCTTTTGGGCTTTGAGTTCCAGTATATATTAGTTCTTTAGGCCCACGGGTCTGTTTGGGGGTCCTCCCATCCCCCGTATGAACCCTTTGTACACCCTGCCCTCTACCCTTCCCACCCCCCCCCATCCTTTCCTCTGACTACCTCCTGTCTACCCCTTCAGGCCTCTCTGGGAGATGCTGCTTCTTCCCCAAAGCCTTCCCTGACTTTCCCTGTGCCAGCCCAGGGACCTCACTGTGTTTCTCGGCAGTACCCTATATTTTCCCTATCGTAAATCTTATCAGTGTTTATTGTTATGGCTTGTTTCATTGTCTGCTGTTCCCACCCAAGGGCCAAGAGGGCAGAGACTGGATGTCTCCTGTCCTGAGCAGAGCAGCCTGAAGCACACCTAGCATACCCAAGTGCCTTAACAACCANTGTTAACCTGATGTCAGGACAACACAGGCATTTTCTTGGTGGCTTCTCAACAACCTTCTCCTACAAGAGATGGCAGATGAACACATTCCTAGCAAAGGAACAAATGTCATCCCTGCTCCCAAGAGGCAGGTGTCTGTGAGGGTCTCAGTCCTAATAGGACCAAGACTTCATGAGCATGCTTCTCTGCCCTTGGCTAGACATCTTTGCACACATGCCAATTGTGGCTCTCAAGGTAGGGTGTTCACCACAGGAGTAAATACTTAAATTGGCTACATCAGAGCCTTGAAAACTATTCGTTTTGTTAATAGGGAACATTGTGGACAAATTGGATGCGCGTGTGTGTGTGTGTGTGTGTGTGTGTGTGTGTGTGTGTATCACCTGCCAATGAAGTTACACGTTCTAAGAACTATAGGAATCATGGCCATGGTCTTTAAACCCTCCCCAGAGTTACCTTCGATACTAATACTTTCCAGGACCTCACAGAGATAATGAAGACAACTTCGTAATCTGCCTTGGGTTATGGTCAAGGCATTGTTGGTCTTTGGCTCACAAAGTTAGCTCATCCTGTCTGGCCATCATATTGTATGGGTAGGGAAACTGAGGTCCTTTGAAGGAAAGTCATTCGTTCAAGGCCACCCAGCTGAGACAGAGCTTTACTAGTTTCTGGTCTGGGTTCTACCCTGGTGTTCTTTGCCCAGCAGCAATGCATCAATTAGACACAGTAAGGGACAGAAGGACAGAAGGGNTGTATACTCCAAAAGAGTCCNGGGAAAGGTTGGTCCAGCAAAAAGCCATGAAAAATTTTATCCTATGGCCAAATATGTTCAGTGAGCTCCCCCTACCCCCATCTCCATCCTCCTTGGGGATAGGCATCTTTGCTTTGTTTTCTTTCTGTAAATTAAATATATGCATTAAGAGATTGTGGCTTATTGGGATAAACCATCAATTTATTATAACCCACAGGATATCTATAGGTTTATTCAACCAAGAAATAGACAGAACTCAGTGGAAGAACTGCTTTAACATACCGTAGCAGATGAAAAGTGAAGAGAGGAAGAAATGGCCAAGTGTGCTGGAAAAGGCCNGGGGAAATGTGCTACCATTTAAAGGATGAGAGGGAGCTAGCTAAGTGAACAAAACCCACTATATTGTAGGAAAAGTTCTGATGTTCTTAAAAGCTCAGAGGAAACAGGCTGTGTGGGACTGTTACTGTTTGGGATGGAGTAAGCGCGTGTCATGCCTGGCTGTGTCATAGGTCAGTCAAAAACATACTTGCTAGGCTCAAGAGNTGACTCAGAGAGAAGGTCATTGGGAGAGGCAGCCAGGTAGATAGATAGGGATCATCTTGTGACAGAAAGAGACTTGTGTGCAAGTCCCAGCGGCCAAGCTTCTCAGTGACGAAGTCAACAAGAGCCCAGGGTTGTAGCTGCTATTGTGTGAGAGGCCCCAGANNCTCCAGACATTATCTTGAGACAACACAGTCCTCCTATGCGTCTCAGTGACCAAGTGCCCTAGTTTCTTGCTTTATAAAGAGCAACTGGGCAGGGACAGTAGAGGAGACANAGAGGCAAGAGTCACAGGGCGCACGAACAACAACACATGACTATAGAAAGAGGCCAGGCCAACTAGTATGGGCCCTATGGTCTCTGCTCACTGTGGTGCCCTTTCTGTTTCCTTCTCCACCCCTCCTGTGACCCAAGTCACCTCAAAACAAACACAGCCAATGGGAAGGGCCCNCGAGCCACCTCAGACTTTTCCACAAGACTTTGCCTACCATGGCAAAGTCGCCGATTGTTTGCTAAGACAATTCCCATTTTTAGTAGCTCAATCATTAGCCAAGGGCCTTAAAGAAACAAAATCGTATGACTCAAGCTTGGAGAATCTCGCCTCTGCTTGAATCCATGGCGGTGACACTCGTTCCAAGATTTCTGCTTCTGTGGAGCCTTGCGTGCTCATAAAGAAACATGCAGCTATCCAATTCCCCTTCACGGGACAAGTCCAACANCTCAGCATCTCAAAGACATCTTCGTTTGGAAAACTTAACCAGATGAGATGTTTTCNTCAGTCCGTCAACTGGCAGGCCACATTGATGGTGAAACTTCTGAGAACAGTGTGAATTTTACTAACTGTACACTAGGCCACTAACTCAGTGAGTGCGCAATCCATGTCAGACAGGACGGTAACGTTTCACATGTATTAACTCATGTGATCCTCACGGCATCTCTGTGGGGGAGAGTTAACACCTTGATTTCACAGANGGAGAAACCAAAGGTTAAAGATACAGAGTGTGTAGTGTTAATAGTGTTCCTAACCCTGACACTGGGCTCTCCATTCTGTGAGGTACCAGGTCACGTGTACATGTAGGAGTCCCTGAACATTTTGTCTCTGAACATACCTTCCTAGCTCAAACACTGACAAGAGCACTGATGAGGAAATTCCCTCTGGTTCTACACTTCCTGTTTGTACTGAATCCCCGATGTCAACAGAATTCAGAATCCCACTTCTGAGCTGGTTAGCAGTATCCTGGCTTCCTCAGAGGAATGTAAATACGGCTTTGGTTCCAACCAGCTGTCTGTTCTCTCCCTCCCGTCCCCCACTGCATCATGTCACAGTGACTTNGCCACATGCTATTACCAGTAGGGAACACTGATGAGAAATCAGTGTAGGGCAAAAGACGGCCTCACTCTGAAATAAATCTAGGCCCATAAAAGCATAGCTCTCTCTCTCTCTCAAGATTATGGGAGAATATTTAGCATGCCTTTATTAGGGGATGCATTTTCAGTTGTCAACATGGCTGGGGGATCGCAGAGTCTCACGCACGACTAAAGTACACATTGCTGAGGGGCTCAGGGATGGGTGTGCAGTTGCGGCTCATGAATGTGGCAAAGAGAGCCCAAGAGAAAACTGAGATGCCANTGGCAGACTCGGAGGTTTCCCTATTAGCAGGCAGTTTTGGCTATTCCCACTCTCTGCTTATAGTCAGGACAGAGATCAGCACAGGCAGCTTCTAAACNTATCCAGGAGTCCTGCATCTGTAGAAATGCCCAACCTCGCAGGCAAAACAGGTNTTAAAAATTGCATCTGCTCCAAACACACACTTTTATTCTTGCTGTTCCTTAAACAGTACAACCTAACAACTATTCACATTGCCCTGGCAAAGTTTTAGGTAATAAGGAATGGTGAGGTTTACAGANTAAATATGTAAGTTCTTTGCCAATAGACTCCATTTTGCANACGATGCTTGAGTTTCTCTGGATTTTAGTATCTGCAGTGATCTCAGAAGTACACCAGAGTACATACTAAGTAATGACTGTACTTTTCCTGCTTGTGGCTCTAACANAGTGGTTCTCAACCTGTGGGTCACAACCCCTTTGGGGGAGGTCAAACAACTCTTTTCACAGGGGTCACATATCAGATATCCTGCATATCAGATATNTGTTATGACTCACACAGTAACAAAATTACAGTTAGGAAGTAGCAATGAAACTAATTGTATGGTTGGGGGGGTCACCATAACGTGAGGAAATGTATTAAAGGGTCATGGCATTAGGAAGGTTGAGAACCACTGCTCTATCAGGACTGGATTATAATCAAACAAAGGCTCCTTTCTCTGAAATACTCCCTGGTGCTGAGTTTGAGGCTTTGCTTGGATGGGCCTTTAACTTGCATAACAGAACTCACATGCCTACCAGTCCATTCACCCAACAGGGGCTTGTAACATTGCCTTCATCACAGATGGCTCATTGGCCGAGCCCTCAAACCACCTCCACAGGCACGCATCTGTCCACTAGCTTATTAAACAACCCATGCCAATCCCACAGNTCTTGCCATCTTGCTCTTCTTATTTTACTGTTAACACATCTGACCTATGAGGCTGTGGCTCAGTTAGTTGAGGCTCTACATGAGTGGCAATTTAGGTGCTTGGCCCCAGCTCCTTTGTATTTGTGAGAGTCACCACAAACTGGATAACCTAAATGACAGGAATTGATTTCTCTCATTTGTGACAATTAGATATCCAAGGTAAAGATGCTGGCAGGTTGGTTTCTTCTGAGGATGTTCTCCTTGGCTTGAAGAGGCCATCTTCTCCAAATGTCTTCTCATGGTCCTTTCTCTGGACTTTTCTAAGTCTTAATTTCCATTTCTTCTACAGATCACAGTTGTCTTGCATTGGAATGCATCCTGACTTGACTGTAATTACCATTTTTGAGACTCTATTTTCAAATAGAGTCATATTCTGATGTGTTGGAGATTAAAACTTCAATATATGAATTTGGATGGGGGGGTTGTCCCAGACACTCTCTGACTCCAAAGCCCAATATTCCTCATCTATCCCAACCAATATTTACAGAATCTTCCAGGTGCCCGGGACAACACACAGCACTTCTGCAGATGTTTTCTTGTGTAATTTTTAAAACAGCCAAAATCGGTTTATGCTATAATTCCCATGGCATGGTGAAAAAAAAAAAAAAAACAGTCTGATTATTCTGGCTAGGAAGTCACAACAAAGATGAGGCTGACCCGGCCTTCAGCTCCAGTTCTTTGACCCCAAACTCAGTGTCGGCTCTAAAATAGAACTCTGCTTCCCATGTGAAACTGAGACAGGCAGTAGCAAGGACAGGGTGACCTGACAGTGGCAGTGAAGGTGGTGGGATCTGGTAAAAAAGCTTTTTTAGGAAACATCACAAATATTGTGGAAAGTAACTATAGCAACCTTAGGGCATCCATGGTGGTGCTGTGGTTATTATTGTTGTTGTAGTTATTGACTTCTGGATAAAGAGGGTAGATAGGATACCTACTACTATTTTTCTGTCTTTCCCCAAACTGTTCACAAAGATGGAGGAAATAATAGAAGCAATAACCATATACTTTTGGAAGTGTGAAGCACATGGGAGTACAGGAATTGATTTACCTGGCCAAAGAAAGCTGAGTCCTGAGCCAGCAATGAGGGAAAATCAAGAAAAATTAAATTTATCCTGCAAAATTTCATCCCTCCTCCAGAACTCAGGAATAAACAGTAAGTTGTTTCCAGAGAGATGGAGATGGAGAGATGAGAGTTAGTTGAGGTATAGTTATAAACCCAGATAGCCAGGCATGCCTGGCACCACCCCTTCACTTGCACCCAGTGACTTATATTCTGGAGAAGGGAGCCAGAGTGTTGCCAGACTCAGAGGGTGGGTACCAAGGCAGAGATGATGGGAGAACCAAACAGACCTGAGGCTGGTCTTCNAGCCCTCTCCCTTCACTTGGCTCTGACCGAGCTAGCTGCATCATTCAGTTCCAAAGGCTATTCAAGCAGCCATAATAGGATATACATTGTATATTCACACTTCCCTATAGGGAGAAGAGTCTTCTCNAGGCAATATAATCACAGGAGGTAGGGGCTAAAAATATCTATAGGATTTTCCCAACTAAGCAGTCATCCAGATTAGTCTACAGTGAACCCAACTTGACTAGTCCTATAACCAAAAGGTAACTTTAGAGNAAGATAACAGAAGGGAAGGAATCCCTTAGAAGTAACACTGCAGCTTCCAGAACTGAAAGGTTTGATTTTCCAAACTGAAAAGACCTATCAGTGTCTTGCACAACAGATCAAAACAGACCTATACCATATCACTAGGTAATTCTGAAATACTGGGGACAGAAAGACTTTTACACATCTCTGGAAAAAAATTAGGTTCAAACGAGGATCGAGAATCAAGATGACACCAGAGGCAGNCCTGAATTAGTCAATAACAGAACAGTCTCTTCAATTTTGAGTGAAAACCGGTTTCAGCCTTCATCGTTTGAAGGTAAAGACAGGATGGTTTCAGGCATGGGGAGGGGTCTCAATGTTTTGCTTCCCCCATGATTAGCCTTGATTGGCGGTCTGACAAATTGTATAGTCATCTGAGAGGAGACACCTCAAGGGATTGCATAGATCAGATTGGCCTCTGGACACGTCTGTGGGGACTTATCTTGATAACTAATTGATGTGGGTGGGCTCATCCCACTGTGGGCAGCACTATCCCTAGGCAGATGGTCTTAGCCTATAGGAGAAAGCCAGCTAAGCACGAGTCTATGAGAAAGCCAGAGAGTGAGCCAGGAAGTAGTATTTCTCCATGGATCCTGACTTGACTTTCTGTCCTGACTTCTCTTAATGATGGATTACTACGAGCTGGAAGTATAAAGCAAAATAAACTCTTCCCTCTCTGAGCTATTTTTCACAGAAGCAGAAAGGAAACTAAAACAATATAGTTCTAGAAAATTACTCTATTTGGTGCTTCAATAAATGGTAGGAATCTATATTATATACATGTATGATATTTTCAAAGAATAAACATAAAATATTTTTAAAAAGAGAGAGAAGGACATGGCATATGGGAAAGAGAAGCCAGAAAAAGATTAATCAGATAACAGAGGACAGGGTTGGCAGCTCATAGCTGGCACAGTGGGCAACTCTTCACGCTGGAGTAGTTTAGAAGGCAAGGAGAGAAAGTCACCCAAGAATATGAAATAGGTAGAACAGNGACTGCAAATGGATGTCTTACGNGATGATGCAGGCATTTGTGAAGAGTTTGTGGTCGAACCAACAAGGAGTGCATAGAGCACAAAGGCATAATTATTAACTCCAGGCAAAGCAAACCCAAATAACATGCAGCAGAGGAAAAGTAATTATAGTATACCACATGACTCAGCTCCAACAGGCATTTCAATAGTCCTAACATAGTATGTAATGGATAGTCACTTAACCAAGATATGGTAAACTATAGTGAGAGGAGGCAGGTTTGGGAAAGGTGTATGTGATAGAGGGTGGGATCAGGGGGTAGTCCACAAGGAGGACTAAAGTCTTATTACATAGTGGCAAGTCAATAGATAATACCTAAAATACAGCCAAGAGACAATAAAATAACCCCATCCAGAAGTACAGAGGAATGCAGTAAAAGCTAAGGAAGTTGACAGTAGAAGCTTTTTTGGAAGGAGGGCAAGAAAGAAACTTTGTCTAAACACCTTAGTGAGCTGTCTGCTGCTTTATCTGTATACATATCTAATTAAAATAACATTTCAGCTTTACACTATCTCACTGCTTAAACCTGGTGAGTTACTGCCCAAGTTTGGTTTCCAGGCTCCATTATCTATTGTGGGATGTCTTTCTGTACACTGTGAATATGTGTTGCTCTGACTGGTTGATAAATAAAGATGCATTGGCCTATGGTAGGGCAGAATGGAACCAGGTAGGAAAATCCAAGAGAGATAATGAAAGGAAAAGGGAGAATAAGAGGAGACGCCAAATTACCGTCCAAGGAGGAACATGTAATGGGACATAGGTAAAGCCATGGAACACATGACAATACATAGATTAATAGTTATGGGTTAAGTTGTAAGAGCTAGCTAGCAAGAAGCCTGAGCCAATAGGCCATAGAATTTGCAGTTAATATTAAGCTTCTGAATGATTATTTTATAAGCAGCTGCGGGACTATGGGGCTGAGCTGGATGGAGAAACATGGGACCGTGGGGCCGGGTAGGACTGGAGAAACTTTCGGCTACATTTTGATGCCCAACATGGGGCAAGAATTTCCATCAAAAACCTGAGCAAGCTTTTAAAAAGAGTTCTAAAATGAAGCCAAGAGCAGTTTCCTAATTTATGTTTTTCATGGTGGGCCGTGGTACAGAGATGCTTCTCCTGGCTGCAGTGGGTTTTAACAGCAACATGGTGGACTCCCACGGGCCTGGGCCGCAATACAAAGAGACTTCTCCCAGCCACTGCCTGCAGGTTTGGGAGCACAGCCACAGGCTTACAAACACAGGCATACTACTTAATACTGCTACCCAGAATTGGGAAGATAAGCATGACTCGGTACCTGCGCCATGTTAAAAAACCTAGTGGGGCGGGGCCAGCAGCCAGTGCTGCTACCACTTCAGACCTAGCCACACTGCAGTTTAAATCAATGGTCAAAAAATGATTACAGATTCACAGTAAGACAGATTCAGATGGAATAAAACTCNAAACAGTTTACAATATATGTAAAAAGGTACATAGGCTTGAGAGAGAGAAGAGATAGTCATAAAAATAAAATAAAATCTTAAAAAAATAACATAATATATAAAAAATATAATAAGCCATATAAAGATGAAAATTACACAGAGAGTCTGGATTATTAAATGGGATTTTTAAATGGAGAGAGACATTTGATTGTAAAGATTGCTGAGTTAAACCAATATATATATTTTAAAGGTATCTTGACTTTAAAATTTATGTCTAAGGATATGTTGGTTTGGTGGGATCATATGATCTCCTAGGCCTTGATTTAACAGTCACTCACAACTCCTGTTATGGTGCCTGATACTCTTCTTAAAAACTTAACTCTCTGATCTCAGGGAATTTTATATTGAAATATCACTTTCTATAGAAGCCAGGGAAAGGNGACAGCTGAAAACAATGTTTGTTGGTGACACAAGTGGGTTCCAAAAACCTGGCAAGTCTGGGGAACCAGTTGCCCATCACACCCCCTCTGCTGCTCTGTGTTAGTTGTGTTAGGCCTTACATAAATAATAATACACTAAGTCGAGGGTCAACAAATATCAGACCTTCTCATTATCAGCACAGTTTTACCTACAGACCTCTGAGTAGGGAGATTCTCAACTGTGTCAATGGTAGACNGTAATTCTAGGGANCAAGGCAAGGTATGATGGCTACTCTTGGATATCAAATTGACTACCACATCTGGAATTAACTAGAACCCAAGCAGCTGGGTGCAGCTGTGAGGGGCTTTTCTTGACTGGATTATATGAGGTGGGAAGATCCACCCTAAATCTGGGTCACACCCTCTGGAGACTTGGGAGAAGGAAGCTCTTGCTCTTTGCCTGCTTGCCCTCACTCTCACTGGCAAGTCCATTCCTTCATTGGCATTAGAGCCTGCTTCTTCATGATTCCAATGTATACTGAAGACCAGCTGAGGCATCAGCTCATGGACTGAACAACAACTGGACCCTAGGATGTTCTGTTGGGAAACAGCCACTATTAGACTAGCTGGACCACAGCCTGTAAGCCATTCCAATACATCATATATATATATATACTCTATCAGTTCCTACAGAGAACCCTGACTAGGACAGAAGGCTAGCATCATTTTTATATCACAATCTAGCATGCATTTTCCAGGGAGGCAGAGTTTCAAGAACACCTGGGTAGACTGGGGCAATGTTAAAATGTCATTAAGGACAGAGAGTCTTGGAAAATTTAAGAAACAGAAGTGCTTACAACTTCCTTTCNTGCATGCCAAAGACCAAATTTTAGTGCTCAGAATGTCAAATGTTAATCCTTCACGACACTTTAGGTAAATAAAGTGGCTGTTGTATGTCCCTGATTTCATGTCTTGACCCCAGTCTGAGTGCCTTCCAGTCACCCCAAGTACCTCATGAAGGAGTCGGAGCTGGTGCTCTCTGAACTCCTCAAATGGAAACCAGTCACCAAGAGGTTCTGAACTTGCTCCACACTGCCCAAAGGATCCCCTGAAAACAGTTGTACTCAGTGGACCTTTTGATAGCCATGAGGTTCGCATTGGGGAAAATGATGTCATGTCTTTCTTTACTGTTTATATTTTTATTTGCTCTGTGATGAACATATTCATCACCTTCAAAGTTTACCTTTATGGGAAGGGGAGCTAATGATAAGAAGGACTCACGCTTCACTTCTAATGTGATTCTAGAAGCTAAACTAGAAAGATTCCAATGTTCTTTATCTCTTAATGAAAACTAAATTGGAAGGTTAAGACCAGATTTACATTTAGCCCTATAGTAAGGGAATCCCCGCTGCCTTATGGGATAGGTACAACTGTAGGCTGTGTTCTAAGGGTGAAGACATTGAGGCATAAAGCATGAAGTCCATTGGGCTGAGGTTCATATAGTGCGTTCTTCACCACTCTGGGCTACACAGGGCCTCCTGACCTCTGNCTGTTCCCTCCCATCCTTCCTGGCAGATCACAAGCTCTCTTTNCTCTCATATCTCACAGGTAGAGGTGTCATCTCTGACAGTCAGGGAACACTGCTATACACTGAGCATGATAAAGAGGAGAAAGCTCCCCAGGTCAACTGACAGAAGGCTCATCTCTCAAAACTGCTTCTCACAGTATGTGCAAGGGGCTTAGAGGAGGAACTTTTTTTCGTTTTTGGTGTGTGTGTGTGTGTGTGTGTGTGTGTGTGTGTGTGTGTGTGTGTGTGCTTTTGCATGTGTGGGGGCACATGTATGGGTACATGTGCCTAAATTTGAGGCCAGTAATCATGCTCAATTTTTCTTCTGCCTTATCCATTGAAGCAGGCTCTCCCAATCAAATAATGTACCAGNATGGCCAGTGTCATTAGCCAGCTTTCTCCGGGGATCCTGGCTCTGCCTTTTTGAGATTAGAATTACAGGTGGGCCACCATACCAATTGATGTGGTTTTCTGAGAGTCTGAACTCGGTTCTCACACTTGCACAGCAAGTGTTTTAACCTCTAAGCTGTCTTCCCAGTTCAAGGGGGAAAGACTTTGAACAGCCACAGTGAGGAGGAGTGGAACAGTGCTCGGATGCATTCTTCTCCTGTAGCACTGAGAAGTGGCNGAGAACAGCCAGCCAGAGACATAGAGATAGTGCCTTGTGTCCCCTGGGGTAGAGAGCTTGCTACCAGGGCTCTGGGAGGGACTAGAGGAAAAGGCAGCTGTGCCTGTCAACTTGGGCTTTAAGTATGAGCCACTGGCTAGAGAAGTGACCCCTTCCCTTACTTACTGAATACTNGCCTATTCACTATTAATTAGTGTACATAAAAATTCCTGTGGGAAACACAGAAAACCATCTTAACCTTAACAGTAAAATCCATGCAACCTGGCCTTGCCTATCTGCCACCTAGACCCCAGTTTCCCACCACCATTATATCGCCCACAGTAGAATGGTTGTCCAGCATCAGAACAGGCAGGAGCAAGAAGGTAAGGATGCACACTCACAGCCTGTCTGTGTCAACCTCAGACTCAAACCCTTGACAGCTGTTCTGTTGGCAGCTTGGGATGAAGGCAACATGGGACATAGCAATCCCATGGTCCTCCTGAATCTGTACTATAAGACATAGAAAGGAACAAGGTGGCCTTCAGAGTCAAAAAAAAAAAAAACAAAACAAGAAGTGCATGTCAGGAATGCTTCAGACAGAGCCTTTCGGGAACTACAACCTTATGGAGCAGCAAGTCCCAGACTGGACAGTTCTAGAACAGAACATGCCAGAACAGAAAGCATGCATTGAATACCATCGATGAGAAGAGTGCTGTCCTGTGCCACCTCATGTAAACACTCGCTTGTGTGTAGCTCTGAGAGACAGGGACAAGGTCAGCAGAGGGATCTGCCAAACACATCACTTAGAGAGATACTATCTTGTTTAGGAGAAGCATAAAACCATAGCAGGCTGGAAGGGAGGNAAGGTTGCACGAAGCTGGGGTACAGGTCAGTATCCTGAAGGTAGAAAGGAATTTCTCTCGAGTTGTAGTTCCCACATGTGNTGGTTTGAATGATATCTGCCCCCACAGGCTCGTAAATTTTCATGCTTAGTCCTCAGTTGGTAAAGTGTTTGGAAGGATTAGGAGGTGTGGCCTTGTTGGAGTAGGTGTGTCTTGGTTGGAGGAGGTGTTCCTGGTGAGGTTTGAAACCCACTCCACCCCACCTAGTCTCTCTCTCTCTCTCTCTCTCTCTCTCTCTCTCTCTCTCTCTCTTCCTGTAGATTAGGATGTAAAGCTCTCCCCTCAGCTACATCTCCCACACCATGTGTGCCACCACGCTCTTCCACCATGATGATAACGGACTAAGTCTCGGAAACTGTAAGCGAGCCCCCAGTTAAATGCTTTTCTTTGTANGAGTTGCCATGGTCATGGTGCCTCTCTCTCCACAGCAATAGAACAGTGAAGAAGATGTAAGTTACCTGANGAACACATTATAAATGTAAATGTGAGTATGATCAGTTACTGTGTACAAGAANATATAGTTTAAGAAGAATTTAAAAAGCACTACAGGCTTAAGGCAAGAAAAAATGGCCCTTAGAAGAGCTTGCAGTTTAGTGAAGCGTCCCCACAATGGTCTAAACCAGTGCTTCTCAAACTTCCTAATGCTTCAACCCATTAATACAGTCCCTCATGTGATGGTCATCCCCAACCATAAAATCATTTTGTTGCTACTTCATAACTGTAATCTTGCTACTGTTATGAATTGCAATGAAAATATCTGATATACAGGATGCCTGATATTCATCTCCTGTACCCACAGGTTGAGAACCACTAGTCTAAACCTTGTACACATGACCAGTGGTAGGCNCAGCCAACAGAACTGAAGGTGACCCCCAGTGAACCACATTCTGTATGTTCCCTTCCCTTCCCCCACCAAGTAGGTCAACTTGTGAGTTACCGCTAAACAACAACACAACACAAGACAATATGATGCCACACACTGTGTGGCAGAGGCATGGGATTTTTTTTTTTTTTAATAGGCTGTCCTCTCCAGGCTGTTCTTAAAATCTTGGGCTCATGTCCACCTATGTCCAAGACATAAAGATCTTATAGATACTCTAAAGTTCTGAGAACAAAAATTTTGTCAATCAGCACATGATCNTGGAAGAAGAACCCAAACTCCAGATGGGAAGTTGACTTAGCTGTCACTTCCACCACAGCATGGTGAGACGCTGAGCATAAGACATGGCTGAGAAGCGGGGGAATAATGAGTGATGTTCCTAGACTCCAAGGCTGTGTGGTATGGGCCAGACAGCAACAGGAAACACACAGACATGGATCCCCAAAGGACAGGCTAAAACAGTGGTTCTCAACCTGTGGGTTGTAACCCTTTGGGGGCGGGGGTTGGATGACCCTTTCACAGGGGTCACCTATCAGATATCCTGAATATCAGATATTTACATTACTCTTCATAACAGTAGCAAAATTACAGTTATGAAGAAACAATGAAAATAATTTTATGGCTGGGGGTCACCACAACATGAGGAACTGTATTAAGGGGTCGCAGCATTAGGAAGGTTGAGAACCACTGGTCTAGAGTATGGTCTGCAGGGAAGCACTGCATACTCCCACCCCACCTCCGGTGTTATGAAGCTGGAGAATGGCAGAAGGAAGGGAAGCCTGGGGTGAGCTTGACTAGAACCTTTCAGAGAAAATAGAGTCAAGCCTGCCGTTGCTCCCAGAATGGGTCAGACATGCTAAGGGGAGAGCCTAACTCTGGCCTAAGCCAAAGCAGCTCCTCTACCACCCAAGATTTAGCAAGAGAGGAAGCAAAGACCAAGGAAAGAAATGGATAGTCACTGAAAAAAACCTTCAGAACTTTAGGATNCTTGTTGCTAATTTTAAATATTTACTCCTCCCTCCCAGAATTCCTGACCTCACAGAAAAAGTTTTGCTTTTTTACTGGAAAACGTGTGTGTGTGTGTGTGTGTG
>LZPO01075852.1:508615-526842 GCA_001675575.1 Neotoma lepida | reverse complement strand
TGTGTATGTGTGTGTATGTGTATGTGTGTGTATGTGTATGTGTGTGTGTATGTATGTGTGTATGTGTGTGTGTATGTGTGTGTATGTGTGTGTGTGTATGTGTGTGTATGTGTGTGTGTATGTGTGTGTGTGTATGTGTGTGTGTGTATAAGCACAGGAACCACTCTCTCTGGAAATCTTAAGTGTCTAATCAGTATTTGTAGGGACTAAACTATACGGACAAACTCTGGGATGTAATCATCCATTGCTGAAACTAACTCNCANTTCTGTCTCTTCTGGTACTTGGCATCCACCATCATTCTCTCCACTTTTATCAGTCTGAGTAGTTTGGNTTTATCACGTAAGTGGTATCATTTAGTGTTTTTCTTCTATACTTATCTTATTAGACTTATAACATCCTCCAATTTCATCCATGTTTTTGTAAATGGAAAGACTTCTCTTTTAAGGGCAAGTAGTATTTCCCTGTACACAGACAAGAAGACTGCTTCTCATCACAACCATCTGATTCAAAGGGAGTGGACCCAACCCTTCTTCCAGTAAAGAGAAGATCATTTTACATTTATTATTATTATTCACTTTNACTCAATTATAGTTGGTTAAATGGCAAAAACTCACATTATAGTCTACCAGTTGAGAAGGTTCAAACATGATATATATAATAAGATGTTTGTTTCCAATTGTTTAAAGCTCTAATTATTTAACNTAAAACAGGGTGGCTCAAGTTCAAGTTCAAAGGGACCTAGAGTTGGGTCAAATTGACTCACCTAATAAAACTCAAACAAGCATTTCCTCCTTCGGATAGCCCCNCATTAACCCCAAGACCAACCTCAAATCACTGTCCTCTAACCTCCCATGCTTCTGTCTGGGTGGAGAAGGGGGGGAGAGGAGTGTGTTGCAGTGCCACCCAGCAGAGGACTCTTTCCTTCACAGGGACCATCAGCACCCATAGAAACAGCTCTTCCCCAAGGCTGTGACGGTACACAAGAACCAGGCCCCACTACANACACCTCAGCAGTGCGGNGCACCAGAGGCATCCCTTCCAGAAGTGAGGCTGCCTCCATGGTCAGGCAGGAAGGGAGTGTCCTTGTCCCCAGTTTCCTCTTTGGACAACAGATAGAGGTTAGACAGAAACCCTTCCATCCATGAAGGACACTGTGGTGCTGATTGACGGAAGCTCTTTCTTTTTCTCCATTGTTTGATGGGCNTCATACCCTAGCTGAACTGCCTCCTCCCAGCATCCTGGCTTCCTCCTGGTTCCACCCCACTGGAGGCCTTCTCCAGTAATTGGCACTTGTGAGGCATGGCATCTGGCCGACATCCTCTGTCTCCAGCTACTCACTTGGACTCCAGGAAAGCAGNGAGTCTACCACACGCTCCTGCAGTCACGTCCCCAATGAGGAGACCTGGTCACCTTGCAGAAGTTTCATGCTTTGCAGTAAGACTGGAGCCCTAGAATCTGGTCTGTACATGCTGCACAAGATGGTGACACAGACCAACTATTTCTTTGATGTCACCGAGAAATAATTTAAAGCAGAAAAAGAGAAAAAGGGAGTTGCTGTCCTGGAGCCCATTGGAGTCGGTCATCAACTGTTTGAAGCCAGAGTGAAGCAATTATGGGATGCTTTTAAGAAGGTTTCCTTACCACAAGAACAAAAATGTTGTTCGAACTTCATTTCCTCAGTCTAGCCAAGTTCCAACAATAAGCTTCTCCTTTACCAAGACTCTGCCCATGAGCTTAGGCTATCACCCAACAATGCTACATCCAACTCATCTGTTCACATATACCTTCCTGTGTTCCAACAGGACAAGTGGCCAGAGCTGGTACTCATGGCACCCTGTCTTATGAATCTGTATCTGTAGGACCTCGAGGTTGAGTAACACAATACCGCAGTACTGAATGAGCACTCCNAGCCTCCAGCTCCATGATGCTGGAGATGGTCCCCACACAGAATTAGAGCTGGTCAGGAGGCTGATATAATCCCAGAAACTCAGATGTATCTATCTTGTCATCTCTGTCAACAGAAGACGTAACTCTCAAAGAAGTCACACTGGAGTCCTGCGTTCTAGGAGGCTTACCAGCGGAATACCACTGTTGATACAGCTGCAGCTTTGGGGCTGGATCAGTCTTGTCCCATTTTATTGCTATTGCCTATTGTCACCGCTTTCTCTATCTTAATCCTTTGTCCCACTGCTTGCTTTCTTATCTCTATCTAGAATGAAATGCTGCTAGCTAACCCAGAGGTTAAAGAAGACTGTATCTATGTTAAAGTGGCCCTATCTGCTCAGAGAAAGGCAACCAAGAAAACAAAAAACAAAAAAAAACCCACTTGCTATCTCTTGGCATAGAAGTACTGACCAACCACCTGGATAGTTCACCCTCAACACGCCAACAGTTCTTTTCTTTCCCTTTTCTTCCTAAGAATATATAAGTTCTTGTGCCCATTTCCCCCCCTCTACAAAGTCTGCACCTTTAAAATGAGCACATATTAATTACATGTAATGGATGTGATTATGACATTTTCATACTTGCATGTAATGTATTTTAATCATATTCACTTCCCACTACCTGCTCCCACTCTCACTGATCCTCCTTCTTCTTCCTAAATGGTTCCCTTTTGTGCTTCCATTAGGGTCATCTACCAGAACTTGGGTGAGGGGTGACTTACAGGAATATGGGCAACTTACCAATGTGTACACCATTGAAAAAAAATGTCTGTCTTCCCCACTAACCATGACCTGCCTAGAAATCCTTGAGGAGGAACATGGCATTGCGAGCCACGTCCTGCTCCATGACAGGACGTTGATGGGACCAATCTTGTGTGAGTTAAGCAGAGCTGCTCAGAGTTCAAGAGGACAATGGCCAGATCATGCCCAGAAGACAACATTCTGCATTCTGTAATGCTCCCCCTTCCTCTCCATCTTAGGAAATCTTTCTGCCCCATCTTCCGTGATGTTCCTGTAGTCTTGCAAGGGATGCCAGAGATGTCCTGTTTAGAGCTTAGCATTCAGTGCCTTGCGGCTGTTTTTACAGACAGGCAAGGTTGGGAAGCAGACCACAAATAAAGAAGGCACGTCGGTCTTTCCCTTCAGTTGTGCGAAGGGACTACAACCTGCTTAGATGGTAGTAGTTGTGTTGAAGAGGAGGGGGAAAACAGCCTCCTCATGCTTCCCTGGCTTAGTGTGACAGTCATTGGTGTGACAGGCTGATTGTACCTATGAGAACAATGACACAGCAATTATCTGCTCATCTTAAAGACCACACACACCGACACACACAATCTGACACATGCACTGGCACACACACACACATACACACACACACACACACACACACACAAAAAAAAAACACAGTGTGATCTACACAGCAAGAGCTGTGTACTCTGAGTACTCTATAAAATGTTGTTTCTTGACTTAGAATGCCATAAGGCAGATGTAGATGTCTCTCCCTTCTAACAGTATGCACTCACCAGGCACTAGCTCACATCTGGTTAGTCAGACCACACTAATCCTTTCTATTCCTGATCTGCCACAGAGCATTCTGTCATCACCAGCTTGGCCTTGGAGTATTTCCAGAAGAGTCTCCATAGAAGCAGGTCACAGACATGAATGCAGACTGTTCCTGCTATCCCTGTTGGATTCTGCTGCTCAGAGCAGGGGTCAGTGTGGTGTCCATTCTGGGTACCATGTCTGACACTGACAGACTTGGGTTCATTCAGAGAAAGGCAAATGGGAGGGTGAAGAGAGGTCATGCCTTGCAAGGAGCAATGTGGCAGTGGCACGCTCCATTGAGTTCTGTTTTAGAGGTTGACCAGTTGACCATCTNAACTGAATAAACACACAGACCATCAGACAAAAGNGCCCACTGAAGGGGAACTNTCTTAAATCATTGGAAAGACTTCGTGCTGCAAGGAGATTCTGTCTGTGACTGAGCCATGCTGAGGCCAATGAGCAGAATAGAGCAGTCAAGGCCTCTTTTGTTACAGCAGACCAAAGTCTCCTTATAGTGCCAACACCCTGTCAACNCTGAGTCCTCCTGCTTTGTTCTGCACCGAGTTCCTTCCAACATGAAGGGTTTTGGCCTCAGCGGGATGATCATACTTCAGGGCTATTCACAGAGATACCCNCTGTTCATGGANAGGCTGGACTGGACAACCTGGCTGAGTGTCAGAATGCCTTGGAAGCATTTTCAAATATACAGGTTACCAGAGCAGATTTCTCAGAGTGCCGGACTCTGTGGTGGCCTCTGGAATATGAATTTATGCTCATTGCCCCCAGGTAGCTCCTTGTGAATAGTAATGGCTGGTAATCAGTCAACTAAGTAGGTGCCAGGAAAACTTCTAATGTCAAGACTTGGTGATTCCACTTCATTTTATTCTGTTTTCTCTGATAATTTCATGTTAGTGAATTCAACTAGAAGATAAATTCTTAAGACAGTGGTATGCAGTGTTCTTCTAACCCAACAGACAGGCATCACCCTCAAAGGGACAGTTTCTACAGTAAGGGCTGTCTTCTAGAATTACCAGGGCTGTAGTGCCTGCATCTGGTTGTGTCCCTATAACCATCCAGACATTTATGCCATCAGACAATGAAACAGTGAACCCCAAATCATTAAAATTGTCCCAAGAGTCCCATGCTAGGAAATGGTGAAAGGCTGAAGGGGATTCCACACAATTCTGACTACTTATCAGACCACCTTACAAGACAAACCAGAGTCAAGACAATGATAGGCAGGACCACACCTCCACCAAGACTGCCAACACATACCTGTTGCCTTCTATCTAAACCTAAATCCCACGTTAGTACCCCTGACACAGACCTGGGGGTTCATGGACCGTTTATTTGTTCCACTTCCCACTGTGGCCATATCGAATACATCTCCTGACTCTATTTTCTTATTGTAACATGTCTCTTTAACAGGTGTACTGGGGGCTGATGGCTGAACACCTGGGCTGGAGCCCAGGCTTTGACCCTGGAGCTCCAGTAACATCCCCCACCGTGCTTAACACTGTCCTGGGCTCACCCAATCCACTCCAGCCTTCATAAAGCGCTGACTGTGTAACTGATACCACTGTGTATTGTGTTTATACAACTGGACGGTCAGAGGAATCCAATCAAAGGCCTGAAGTGCCTCCCAGGGCTTGATAATTGGGGTTTGACGTTCACTGTTCTCATCCTCCAGACCCTCCCGTTAGTGCTGTAGACAGCGTGGCTGGATTCATGTGCATGGCTGCCTCAAACCAAAGAAACCACTTCGCCGAAGGCAAGAAAGTGAACCTGACATCTCCGCTCAATCCCTCTTCATGCTGTGTCTGCTTGAGTGGAGCCGAAATTAAATTGTGCTAACGAGAGGAATTGGCAGCTTGGACCTAACACATGAATGTACACACAGAACTCAAGCCTGAGGATTCTGAAGACTTCGTGGCATTGTTTTAGAACTCAAGGGGCAAGGCTGGTCTGTGTGCGTGCAGAAGAACAGTTCCAGAANNTGTCACTAATGTTTTCATTAGCTGGCAGGCAGAGCGTGAACTGGAGCTATTCAGTGATGAAGCGCTTTGATCTGCTCATTTCCACTCAGGTTTGCTCTGAACAGTGAGCAACNTGGTCAGACAAAGCTGTAAATATTTACTGTCATAGCACAGGACTTCTGCAAAGAGTCNCAGACCCGTTCTTGTACTAGCTGAAGGAGGTGCTGGACTCCCATATGTGTTTATTTGAAATATATGAGAACGGACTCGGGCTAGCGTCACGTGTCTGCATTACGCAGGCACGGGTGCTTGCAGACACAGAATAAAAACAGCCTGTGTTTAATTTGTTCACAGGCCTTTTGTTCCTAGCTGTCTAGAGAGGGGTGATGTAGACACAGCAGGTGAGAGTTTCAGGATGGGGATGAAGGGTAAAGCTTTGATGTGGACTCCAGGCTGCCAATTCAGGTAGGATGGTGGCCTCTCTCGGTGTGGAAATCCATCCTCTAGCAGATTTGATAGCTGATAGCGCCATGAGTTTAGGGGAGGAAATGGAAACTTAAATTGACCTGCCTATGATCTGACTGTAGTCCACACCTGCTGGCAGATTTCTCCCCACCAATGCCCACCAATTTTCTTTTTTTACCCCTGACAGCTTTTCCCCACCTTCATCTCTACCTATGTGGCGCAGTGGTTCAAATCCACTTCCGCCTACAGACTGCTGGGGTTCAAGGCATACTTAGCCACACCCTGACTACATGATGAACTTGGCAGACTGCAGTACTGATTTCCCCACCTGTGAAACAGAGATTCAACAGTAGGTACTGAAAGAGAATATTAACATAGGTTATCTTCATGGTAGGTACCTGGC
Source organism: Neotoma lepida (assembly GCA_001675575.1). Classification (NCBI taxonomy): domain Eukaryota; kingdom Metazoa; phylum Chordata; class Mammalia; order Rodentia; family Cricetidae; genus Neotoma; species Neotoma lepida. The sequence continues at coordinate 520,509 of LZPO01075852.1, read as the reverse complement.
TCATTAAAAACAGAACAAGAAAACATGAGTTTTCTGAAATCTCACTGCCAATCTGTCATTCTGTAGTTGCACGGGGCTTGGGGATGGACAAAGTTCAAGTCAATTAGCTTGTATTTAAGGAGGGCTTTTAAAAGGCTACTTGGAAGAATGAGAGGCTCCAGTATAGTAAGAGTTCACACTAAAGATGTTATTTTACTAGTTATTAGGAAAGACTCCAGAGGGGCGATGGGGCTTAAGAATGCAAGGGGGTTAAAATGATTAGTCTAGCAAGTCCATCTGCAGCAAACCACCAAGACATAGACATTCCCGCATTTCACGCAGTTTGCCAACAAGGGAAAGACCTCTGTGTTTGGAATCAAGCTCTCAGACTTTTTTTTTCTCTATCTTAGAAATTCTAACCTAAGGTAAATGGGAAGATGGCATTAGTAGCAAAGATTAACATCTACCAACCCTGAACTTCTTTTCCAGAGATGTCAGACTGGAGCAAGTTGGCGTTAAGATCTACATTTTACCATTTTACCTCAAGAAACGGAGGAGTTAGTGGATAGGCCTAGGGTCACAGCTAAGGAAGCTGTTCAGCCAGAATTTGAGGGCAGGTCTCTTTGTTTCAAAGCCTTAGCTCTTTCCCTCACACTAGGAGTCACCTTCAATGCCATTCAACAAGACAGTCAAGAAAGGTCACATTTAAATATCCAAAATTAACATGCATGAGCTGAAGAGCCAAGAGTATGTGTCTAGGCCTCAATATTATTTAACTCTGCTCATGTTATTTTTATAGAGCTATCATGGATGTCCAGAAAAATCTAAATTTTATAACAAGTGTTAGACAAAATGAAATGCTTCCAAAACAGTAAAAATTGATTTTAAGGCCATAAAACATACAAATAAGTTTTATGGTTTAAATTATAAGCATCATTGTAGGTGTCTATTTTTGTTTGATTTCAATATTTTTCTCCCAAATACACACTAAACATAAAACTAAACAACAGCAATAACAAAAGCAAAAACTCAAGCCCCTCCTTATAGAAGTTCACTATGAATGCACAGCCCTTCCCAGTCTACCCAGGGCCTCTGGTCATCTTAGAGATTAGTTCTGTCAACAGTTAAAGGGCTTTTCCACAGTAGGTGATGGGCAGTATGGGGGGGCTCTCCTGCAGCATGTGGTGACTGGAAATGCAGGTGAATGGAAATGCAGATGAGGCTGCCCAAGACACTCTCCCAAGGAGACTTCCCTGCAAGGTCTCCGTCTCCATTGTCATTGAGAACAAAGTCCAATTTATCAACCTCGGTGCTTTCCAAACATTAGTACATAGAAAACACGAACAGGAACTTTCCAGAACCAGATTCCTAGAAACTATATCCAAATCCCCAATCTGTATATCTAGACTGAACCCTAAGGTCCTGCCTCTCTAACCAGCTCCCAGTCAATGCAGTGTTCTCAAGTAGGGCTCACCCTTTATATGGCATACGTTAGTACCCACCCTCTCCAAGTCTGACAGTAATCTAAATTGCAATCTGGGGGAAGAGGGCATGGAGGAGGGAAGTGGGGGAGGGGAACAAATAACAATAGAATGATAGAAATACATGAAGATGCCATAATGTCATTGATTACTCTGTATGTTAACCTAAAAAATTAATTTAAAATTTTCAGTCTGTTCCCTCAGAACTCCTGACTGGAACTGATACCTACCCTCATCACAACTGCTGCTTGCTGTTGGTGCTTCTAATGGCTCCCAGAAAGTGCTCCAAGCCCTTCCTTCCACAAGCTGTACACTCTCCATCCTCCTCCTTGGTGGGGAAGGCAGCCCTGAGACAACTTTCCCTTTTGTGAATTAATGGAGATACCTTCACTGCCGATCTGACTCTGAAGTCCACTCCTTGCCTGCTAACCTTATATTCTGATATCAGACATGACTATTCAACCTGGTGGTGTGTGTTTTGCCTTTTCCAAATAAGTTTTCTCAGTTCTTAAGTCTTTGCGTGTAATAATCAACCTGTAAAGAATCACCCATTAGAGTTACCAACAGACGTGTTTATCACATCTATATGCTGCACAGCTGATACTGAGTTACCAATGTTAGTGAACACCATTTGCAAGATGCCCAATGCAGCACCAGTTCAAGATCTTGACTCTGAGAGCGCCNGATGTGTCTTTCTGAAGCCTTTGCTAGCAGAATGGGCAGGCTTATAGTTTAAATGACTGATTCCTCAAGCAGGTCACAAATGACTTCTTTTCATTCTTGATTTAGACTAAGTTTTATACTCTTGCATGACTCTAGTTTTAAAAAAAACAATCNCAATGGCTGATCCTGTCTTGGTTAGCTTTATTGTAAACTTGATACATGGGGGGAAGAGGGAACCTCAAAAGGAATTGCCTCCATCAGACAGACCTGTGGGCATATCTGTAGGCATTTTCTTGATTGTTAATTGATGTAGGAGGGCCCAGCCCACTGTGAGCGGTACCATCCCTAGGCAGGTAGGCTTGGACTGTACATGAAAGCCCATGGAAGGAGAGCAAGGAAGCACGCAACTAAGTGGCATTCTTCCATGGTCTCTGCTCCATTTCCTATTTCTATGTTCCTCCTGCTTTGAGCTCCTGCCTTGGCTCCCTGAGNGAGGGCTGGCACCTATAAGCTGAAATAAACCCTTTCCTCCCCAAGTTGCTTTTCATCANAGTGTTCTATCACAGGAACACATAGCAACACACTACCCACCCATCAATAATGTAAAGGGGGAGGAAACCACTAAAGGCTTTTCAATTGTCGGCTGCATTTTTCTTCAGTTAAGGANAAGTTCGTTCAGCTGGTATGGAAACTCTTCCCCTCAAGCATAGAATTACGAAGAAGTGTGTGTTCTTTTGCAATACTGACCTAGGAGCATTTAATGTCAGGAAACCAAGCAAGCGCATGAGAAGCTGGCTTATTTTCAGGTGTATGTGACTTTTACTGCTCCCTTTACCTCGGTTACACTGTTGCTCTGCCATGTCAGGAGGACAGTTAAGTAATTATCAAGTTGACCGGTTGCTTAGAGATGAGCAATTCCTCTACGTTGGATCTCTAAGATCTGCCTTAAACTAACTGGAAGTGTTGACAGAGGCTTGTGACGACCAATCAGTGTTCAGCAGGTATTGTGTAAGCATCTGCTAGGTGCTAGCAGTCTGCCTCCAAAGCACAGCCTGCCTCTTCCCCTTCCACCTCTCAGAGCCATCAAGGCATGTCTATCCTTCACATCCCCTATGGAGGCTGAGCCCAGATCTGAATACACAGAACAGACAGATAGAATGAACAAAAAAGATTGCCAGGCAGCAAGGCCCAGGCCAACATGCAGAACTCACTGGCTTGGGCTCGGTCTACCCTCAGCCTGGCAAGGAGGACTCTCTGATTGTACCTCAGGCTGTTTCTCTCCGTTTTAAACTGATGGTTTAGGTACCACTCTTCTCCCACTGCACAAAACCGTGTGAACCAAATCGTTCTAACGGACAGAGACTCAGGACACAGCACACATCAGTCAGTTGGCACTTAGTCAAGTACAGTACGATGATATGAGTCTCTCACTCTTTCACGTGTTATGGTGATTGAACCTAGGCCTTCACTCACACTACTTATATACCTTGCCACTGCTACAGGNTGCCCCTCTTAATATGGTGGGATTAGGGACCAACTGGAAAATTATCTTTTGAAAGCAATATATTGCTTGAACAATTAATAGCCAATTCAAATGCANACATTTTTAAATAATTTAACAGCCTACATTCTTGAGCAGTTCAGTAATGTCCACCNATTTTGCAAGCAAGGTAATTAAAAAATTACTCATCTTCTTTTTTATCATGTAGACTGTCTACCTGGCAGCAACATATAGTAGTTCTAANTCCTGACCATGTAGAGAAGCAATGCCATTTCTTTGAATGTTCAGAGAACTCNAATTGGCCATTAGTAGTTGTCTTTTGTCATGTATCTCTGTTTGGATGAGCTAAACCTTTGCCAACTTGGTCAAAATAGAAGTACCAACCAAAACAATAATCAGCAGGCACTTCCCGCTAACCCTGAGACAGAACTGGCCCCAGAACTAACTATTCCACCCTGTCAATGAAGCCTGGGATGTGGTTCCCACGGGTTTATAACCAAAGGTCAGCCAGTGACAACAGCAGCCTGCAGCTTACCAGCACAGAGAGAAACTTCTGCTGGGCTCTGGTCATCCAAATGGGTAATTTATTAGAGGGACAGACAGATGAATTCATAAACTGCGCCCTGCGCACTGGAGATAATTTATTCTCACAGTCCATTTGAACACAATGTAATGGGTAATATAAGGTTGCTGGATGGCAGTACGTCTAGCGTTCTTAACTGAAGCCGATGGTTCCTTGGCTTCTTCTCCCTGGTAACTGCAAAGTCAAAGTGCAGTGCCTTAGCCAACACAACCCTCCTTTATCTATTCCCATTCATAAATTGAGGAGAAAGAAAGGCAGGGAAAGAAGGTGAGGATCAAATTTATGGCACTGGATAGGTGGCTCCTCGTCCTTCATTGTTGGAGGTGACTGTAGCTAAGCTGGCATTCTCATGGGTGTGCTGGCAAAGGGAGAGAGATTCATTAAGACACAGGAAAGGAAGTCCATAGGTCCTTCCCCTTCACCCGATGCTAAAGGAGCTATCTCATCATTCCACAGCCCTGAAGCCCCTCTTCTCTTCTGTGCCCTCCCTCTAGGTCATAGCCTGCTACTCCATTCTCTCTCAGAGAAAGGCCTAGGTCCAAATGGAACTTGGGCCTCCATCATCTAGCCCTTGAACACTGTGCACCAGCAGAATCTGGAGGAACACGGGACCTCTGCAGACAGGCAGGCAAGGAGGAAGGCAGGCAACAGACTTAAAAGGCATACTCAGGGCCACCAGCTCTATCTGCATAAGAACAGGACAAGTAAGCTTTCAGGACAGACAGCAGGGCCAAAGCATCAATCAATTGNTCTATTCTAGTTTCTAAACTTGGGAGAATATTTTCCTGGAATCAGCAAAAGGACTCAAAATGTCTATGGTCACTTATGGGTTGGAAATATAATATAGCTATTTTATGATAACTTTCCTATTGGAAAGTAGTTTCTTTCTCTCTTTCTCTCTCTCTCTCTCCCCTCTCTTGCTCTCCTTCCATCCTTCTTCCCCCTCTCCTTTCTAAAATGTTTCTGATCCCTCTAAGGCTGGANAGATGGCTCAGGGGTTAAGAACACTTGTTGCTCTTGTAGAGGACCAAGTTCAGTCCCCAACATCTACATAGGGTAGCCCACTGCTGCCCGTAACCCCAGCTCCAGGAAATCTGATACTCTCTTCTGGCCTCCAAAAGCAACACACACACACACACACACACACACACACACTCATAATAAATGTTATATATATTATATATATATAATAAAAAAATAATCTTAGAAACCAGAAGCTCCTTGAGGCTAGAGGCATTATCTTATTTGTCGTTGTGTGCTCATTAACAGAAGGGGGAGGGCAGATGTGGTACACACCTTTAATCCTAGCACCCAAGAGGTAGACACAGTCGATCTCTGTGAGTTCCTGACCAGCCGGGCTACATATTAAGATTCTTGTCTCAAAAAATACTCCACAAAACAAGATCTTGACCTTGAAGATAAAGACCCAACACAAGTATCTAATTCTGGAATAGGAAAATAAAAGGGATTCTGCTGACCTCTGAAAAGTGACTTCTCCACATTTAGTTAGAACACATGTGCCCTGTGTTCACACAGATTGCTTTCCCATTTCTAATAGGTAGAATTGGGCAAGTCTTTCCCCAGCTTGGTGGTGTTCGTGTCCCAGCCCTGGAGTTAAAGAACATGAGAAAATATGACAGACCTAAACTACTGCTTTGCACTGAGATTCTAGGAGGATTTGCATAGTTACCTACTTCCATCCGACCCTAAGATACTAGATAGACAGATTCTTTCAAGGTGCAGGGTTCGAACAACCAGCCCTCCCATTTTTCTTTCTTAATACACCTTTAAAAACTAGGTGGGGAAATGTGTGGTACCATGGGTAGAATCCAGACTCATTTGATCCAGGCAAGTCCCCCAACTCCAACACGACAGTCCTAGCTCACTGGTTATCTCTTAGCTCTGTATCATTCAGGATCTATAGTACCACTCTCCTCCATTTTTAAACCTATTTGAAGAANAACAGCTTGAAGAATTATTATCATATATCATCTAATCCTAGCTCTGAAGTTGGGCAGACTTTAGATAAAAAATGTGCAAAGGTCAAGAATGTCTAAGGGTCACATAACTTCAAGCATGGTCTTGCAAGTTTAGAAAGAAGTCATCATTTGTCCCTTCATATTCTCATAACTGTAGAGATGAAGGTCTGGGGAGCAACAGCGATGCCCCAGCCCCAGCCCTTGTCCCCATACCCACGGGTAATGGCAACGTCCACAGGTCCACAGCCCATGCCATGAAAGAGACAATGTGAGGATGAAGTAGACAATCATATCACACAAAGGAACCCACAGAAAGTGCCAGAATTAGTGGACTGCAACAACAAAAATAGAGGGGAGGGGCTGGAGAGGTTTCCCAGTGGTTAAGAANGCTTGTTGCTCTTATAGAGGACCTGAGTTCATTTCCCAGAACACACCTTGGTGGTTCACATTCATCTGTAACTCCATTTCCAGGGGATCCCACGCCCTACTCTGACCTCTGCAGGCACCAGGCATACATGTAGCACACAGACATAGATACAGGCAAAATAATCATACACATAACATAAAATAAATAAATCTTTAAAAAGGAGAGGGGGTACATGAAGTGGGGAGAGGAAATATTTGGGTGCTTGTTGGGGAGAGGGAGGGGGACACTGGTGGTGGAGATGATTAAGATATTTTGTCTACATGTACAACATTATCAGACAATAAATAAGAGACAATCTATTGAAATCGTAAATATAGCTCTGCCTTCTAAACTAATTTATGTTATCAGTTTTATGTGCCAACAATGTGGCATTTTCTAGTTCCCACTGTTTGAACTGTCATCAAAACCGGAGTATAAACACTGGTAGGAAAATGTCTCCCTAATTTTTCTATCTAATCTAGAAAAGAGATAGCATTCAGGCAGATTCGGCTTCAGGTGTAGATACTGATACTAATCTGAATCCCTTGGGCTAGGTTTAAACCTTTGTTTGCTAGGACTGCCCTTCCATTATCACCAAATACTACATATTAAAGAAAGCGCCAGCACAAAGAAATCTGATGAATTGGTGGCTACCAGTGAGTAGCAAGGATGCCTCGCTAAGGGAAANCCATGTAACTGGATTTAGGCAGCTTCAGTTGTCAATGGAATGAGACTGCGTATTTCAACAGCAGCTAATGGTTTTCACAGACAATAAAANGCTATTAGTCAGTTGAGAAGTTGAGGACTCAAGCTCGGGACAGTTATTCACAGAGGGAGGGGCATTCTGTGGAGTCTTTAAAAGGTATGCCCTGCCCTCCTCTTGGGTCCCTTCATGAGTCTTCTTNTGAGTTTGACAAGAAAACACTGCTCTGGTTTAGACAGAACGAGGACCACCGATGAAGGACAGAGTGGAACCAAACACTTGACCAGGCCTTTCCTGCACTTGTTTCAGATGGTAGCAGTGGCTGAGTTCTCTGTCCTGTGAGCACGCTTGACTTCTATTTAAAATGAAAGAGAAAAGAAACACACTTGGCCTGTTTCACAGAGCCTCAGACAGCTCTTTCCAATGATGAGCTATTTTCCCCGCTAGGTGGGGTTTAGACAGCAGCCTCAGAGACTGGAGCCCAAGACAATTCAGAAATATTTCACGTGTCTTCATTTTAGATGTAAAAACAGACAATACCAAGTAGGAACACACACATGCAGGCTTCCCTGGATCTAGTTTTTAAAAGAGCCCTACTCCTGACTTTATTTTTGTTTTTCTTGTCTAACTTTAGAGTTTTGTATGAAAAAAAGCATTTGCCAATATTGGAAACCAGAAGCTCCAAAACGTCTCCTTCTAGAACGGCACAGGTTTCCTCACCTTGCAAAGTTAAACCATTTTAGGTCTCCGGCTCCTCTTCCTGGCCATGGATGAGTCACACATAACCGCTTGCCTTTCCGATTACGGTCGCCATCTAGTGGCCGAAATGGTTAACTGCAAGATACTTGGTAATGTCCATAGAGAAATGTTCCCTTTCTCCATTAGGCATTCTTAACGTGATTGCGAAGACTCTATTTAGTAAAATGGAGAAACTGCTTGACTATCTGTGTGTTTTTGTTGAAGTGCAGAAAATGTGCATTTTATAAACCCTTTCTCTTTTAACTTAGTGAAAAGAATACAGGAAATGAAAGGAACAGTAGTTAGGGGTGGGAGGGGAAAGCAATCTACCACTAACGAAAACAGATTGCTGTATGTCTCAAAGAATTCCAGGCATCACCCTGTCCAGATTTCCCACTTGCTCCTTAGTTCCCAGTTTGCGTCCAGTTCCTAATTCCCAGGCACAGTTTTAGGAACCCAGTGACTCGTGACACATGGCTTGCAGTGGATGAAGCAAGACCATCCCTGTGCCAGGAAGTGCTCACAGGGAGATCACAACAGGCTCCCGGCTCTTATACCCCGCCTTCCATCTTGTCGTCAGCAGGAGCCACTGTCTAGCTTACTCATCCTGCATCCCCAGCACTCAGCAACACTTTACTCCTAGCAGGACATCAAGGAATATTCAGCTGATGAATGTTGAAGGCAAGGTCAGGATACCAGGAAAGCCAGTACTGTGCTGAGATCCAGGAAACTGATGACCAGTCCCCATTTCCCCAACAACCAAAAGGAAGAACCTAACACTCTACTCCATGAGTCCTGATGGATGTCAAGGAGGCAATCTCAGGCCCAGCTACCTTTGGAAACATTACAGGCACTCCCTTTTATAATGTCAGATGCTGAGAATCTCATCAGCACTATTTATTTATTTATTTATTTATTTGTTTGTTTGTTTGTTTGTTTGTTTGTTTACGTCATGTTGAGAATCAAACCCAGGCCCTCAGGCATGTTGGGCAAGTGCTGTACCCCATCCCCAAAATTAATCCTTCTGGAGATCAAACCCAGGAAGGACCTTGCCCACACTAAGCACGTGCTCTACTGCTGAGCTCCACTCCAGCCCTTCTGCAGGGACTGCTTTAAGGAATGATTCAATTTCCATAAATTGACTGAAAACATGGCCCTAAGACACTTGGCTCTAACCACAGTAACACTGACCACAGAGAACTGGAAAAAAAAACAAAAACAAAAAAACAAACCCCTCAGTCTGACTATAAGATTGACAGGGCTACCCATATCTCCTTGGATCCCTGGGATGAACACCAATGCAGATACCAATGAGGAGAGGGGAGGGGAGTGTGGCTCATCTNATTCTTAATCCTCCGCCACACTGGCTTCCAGGGACATGGACAGCAATGCCTTTTTTGTGTGCTTAACGTAAGTGGGTACCATTGACCTTCACTGGCTTTGCCTATCTCCCTCAAAATGTCACTGTTTCAGTGAGCGTGTGGTTACCTGGGACATGTCAGTGGNTGTGTGGTCATCTGGGGCATGGCAACTCTGAGACCCACTGCAAAGCTCATCCACAGCAGGTGGCATGAAAGGGTAGCCAGCAATGATGTTCCAGTGTGGCAGGCTCTTGAGCTGTCCAGGCAATGCTCGTGAAGGGCCGGCCTGTGTGACTTCACATGTCACGATTGTAGGTGAACTGGCTACAGCAGTCATCATCCACTTTGTTAACTTCAGTTCGGGGAGACTGGAAATGCATTTCTGTAATGAAAGACTATGTTCTCCAGAGAAAATATATATTGGACCAAATGGATCTTCCCTCAACCTCCGGTAGTGAGTAATTCAGAGTCAAAGAAATTCTCTCATATTCCTTAATAAAATACAGAATAATNTATTCATAGTGGCACAATACATTTAATCCCAGCACTCAGGAGGCAGAGNCAGGTGGATCTTTTATTAGTTCAAAGCCAGTCTGGTCTACACAGTGAGTTCCAAGCCATCCAGGGCTACATAGCAAGACCCTCTCAAAACAAAAACAAAAACAAAACCTAGAGTAATTAACAAAGTAAATTCAGTTTATTCACTTTGAATGGCTGCCTCCTCTCTATGGTAATATTGCAAACATCTGACCCTGAGCAGAAAGCAATAAGGAAACATCACACAGCAATCAGAAACACTCTTGCCTGTGCTCTGAATATTNAACAACTCCTGCACTTTTACTTTAAAAATAATTCAGATGTTGCCTTAAGGTAGTAAATACAAGTAGCAGGCAGCCCAGACCAAACACAGGTGTCTGAGAATGCCAAAAGGGATAGGCTTGGAGGTAAATAGCCAAGGATGAGCTGCCTCTCAGATTTGCTTGGGAACTAAACAAAATTGCTTCTCTCTTCAAAGGCCCTATGAAGCCTGACCTCCTTGAATCCCAAATGGCCTTAAAGATGTATTTTCTCAACCAGACTGTGGGACACTCTCTGCTGTGTTGGCTCTCATGTTGACACTGGTTCCTTAAATAAGGTGCATGACAAGGCTCATCTTTAGGTGACATAAGTGCTCNAGGCTGAGACCCCAGCTTCCGGGCAGGTACAGAAGAACATTCTCCTGGCAGCAAGAAAACAGAGTNTGTGCTTGGAGAATAACGCTTGAAATTATGCCTATCATTTTAAGTGCTTGAGGGTTATTCAGTGCGACCTAACCCACAGAATTAGGGACATCTAGAAAACCAGACGAACTCAGTTGNCTTAGTGAGCAGTCTTTATAAACATCTTTACTCTAATTTTTTTTTTTTCATTTGTAATAATTCTCTCCACCCCTTCCCTACTGCCTCTTGTCTCCAAGTTGGGTTTCTGGGATTTAAAATTCAGACCATCTGGCATTTTTGGTTGCAGTTTGGTTTGACCAAACAAATATCTAGCTTCCTAAACAATGACTCGGATCTTCTGGGAACATTTTATTCCACTCCTACCCAGTGAGTGCCTGGATCCTTCCCCAGGTGTCTAAGGGCTGGATGGATGGTGGGGTCACTCAGTACCTCTTATCTGATCTGCCATGAGCCACTACATCCTGGACATTTGTAGCTTACCAGGAGAGAAGCCAGAAGTGGCCCACCCGGCCCTCCTGCCTGCCTTGTCTGCCTCCCTGTGGTTCCCTAAGGTTCCCTCCAGATCGATTAAGCAAAGCAGCTGTTCACCTGTTCTTTCTCTGCTACAAACTGAGAAAACGTACTTGGGTTGGGCCAGAGTCAACATTTTGCATTTCCTGTCACTGCTGTTGGGGCTCTTTCCCCGTGTCTGCATTTCAGTCAGTGCAAAAGGAACCACTGGACAATCCCAACTGTGGCACTTACGCTCCGATCTTTCCACAGGTGGCCGTTTATCAGATTCCCACAGAACCTTGGCAAGAGTGGCAGGTAGCCAGGTACTGATTCTCCTTTTGTGGCCGAGCAAATTAAACACTCGACAGCTTGAGTTTGAGTGAGAAACATAAACTCAAGAAGAACAAAATGCCAGATCATAGGGTCATTCAGCCAACAAAGCTTTAACAGGAGTTTTTGTTTCCTTATTCCAAGGTTTACTCTGTTTTGCAGTGCCCTACAACAATAATCTGAAACTACAATAAAAGGAGCTCGGAATTCAGGGGAACTTGGTGGGGAGAACACTCTTATGTTCCCAAGATAGCTGTAACAAATTTCCCATTTCACATGGCCCCCAAATGAAGTGGATTTGTGTGTGTGTGTGTCGGGGGTGGGGTGGGGGAAATAATGTCACTGTGACTTCTGTGTCTTGGTCCTCACAAGCAATACATGAAAGAGATGGTGATGTCAGGGCTGGGGAGATGGCCCAGCAGTTAAGAGTTAACTAAAGAAGAACATTTGTTCTTTCA
>LZPO01075852.1:448992-465384 GCA_001675575.1 Neotoma lepida | reverse complement strand
GGTTGCTCATCCTGAATGCACCTGTTCCTCCAGGCAGGAACAGGTAGGGGTCTAGATTCAAGCTGTCTTTGCCTTCTAAAGACAAACACTACAAATCCATAATGCATCGTAGAAGACTTTCTCCCACACATGCCCCCGCAAGAGGAAAATAAAATAAGAATTTTATGAAGAATATTTTCCCTCTAAGAATACCAAATCACATGAGGGGGCCTCCAAGGATGCCCGTACAGATCCTCATCCCTTTACTGCCACCTGCTGGCGGTCAGGCACCTACGCGGTAAATTTTATATACTTCAACTTCCCTGTGGAATTCCAAGCATGTCTAGATTTTGCATCTCTTATCACATCACACAAGTTAGAAGGATTAGGGTAGCTTTTGCTCATTTTCTTTTGAGCTGAAAGCAACTTAGAAGTGATTTGACTGTTGATAAAAAGTTAGGAGCTAGAGCAGAGTATACACCATGCCTGGGGTTAGCCATTTGGCTTTGTGTAGCTACAATTTGCAANGGTTGCAAATTTGCTCTTCTAATCCCTGCACAAGGGCACTCTAAGTGGAAAAGCCCCATGCCCATCCAAGAAGACCATGTCCAAACGTGTCTCTGTCTCCACAAAGATAAAACCTACTCTGCCTTATAGAGAAGCACATAGACAGTCAAAAATTGGTATCCGACAAAGTCAAGAGACTATGTGTTATGTTCCACACTACTTCCCGAGATCAGCCCCCTTCGTAAGCATACCTTGGTCTGGAAGCAGCAATAGAGTTGGGTTAGATAAGGGTGTTTCCGTGCCAGAGCCAAAATCCTCTTCTCTGTCATCGTGCAGTCCACGTCATCATCCTGGAGGATGACGTCCTTCTTTAAGACCTTCACAGCGTACACTTCATCTTTGCCCTTGAGTTCTGCCAGCATGACCTGCAATCAATTTTAACCATCTGGTCAGTCTATGCATACACACAGAATCAAATGATGCCAAAATTCTTAATGCTGATTGCATTTTTCATTTCATTTTGAATGAAGATGTTTAGGAAATTAACGTTTGAAATGTTTAGGAAATCCACCCTGCCTAATTCAGCTACTAAAGTTTTTNTCTTCTTTTTAATCTCCGGCACAGTGCTCAGGGAAGAGAAGTTCAATGCNTAGGGGTTACATAATTATTCCTATCTTCATCTACATTAGTGATACTGTAATTACCAGAGAACAAATGTATCTCTTTCTTCCCTCTAACCCTATCCTCTCACTTTTTTTTTTCAATTTCTTCCTTTCTTTTGACAGACCACACTATGTAGCCTGGCCTGGTCTAGAACTCATGACACTTCTGCTTCAGCCTCCCAAGTGTTGATATTATAGGTGTACTCCACCATGCTACACACAAATACAGGGCTTTCAGAAGAAGCAATATTTTCTATGCATTTTCTTACAAGGTCACCATCATTATCATGATTGCTGATACTCAAAGTAAAAACACTATAATTTATTTCAGTATCTCCTGCCTATTGGAAATTTAAGTTATACCAAATTAAGATCTATATAAGTTGCATTGAGTGCTTTTGGACACAATTTAAATTTTTCCTTGGCCTTATATCCTTGAAATAGAAATTCTCATTAAACANGTAACACANTTCCTGATTTTTAAGGGGCTATACTCATACACACAGTGTATCATTTTAGTGTGTAGNGTAGATTTAGCATGAGCACAGGCCACTTTCACTTACAACTTTTTTGTTTGTTTGCTTGCTTTCTCTGACTTAAGAANTGGGAGATANAATCTTGATTCTGTTTTCAACTTGCAGCCGAACTTTCTGGAATATTTATTTTCTAATGGAGTTGCTTTGAGGGAGAAATCCTTTTCTCCTCTGCTTAGTTACTTGCTGGCTTGTGTTCTCTCTCCTAAGCTGCTACATATATGATACATAAGACAAACCTCTAGCTTTCTGCACAGGCCTCCACGCCTCCTTCAGGGCAGTAAGTTCTTTTTTTCTTCCTGAACATTTGTNTACTTAAACCTGTCCTGTGTTTGCCATTATGGTGTCTTTCCACAGCTCTGCAACTGAAAACACAATTTCTTCCCCTGACAACTGATGGGCAGGTCTATTTTCCTGACATTTGCCTATCAGTTGGTATTTTCACTTATCTACCACAGTCACAGGTCTTTTCTCCTTTTGGGTGACTCTGAACTATACTATTCCAGTATTGTTGTCAAAAGGAAATGACCATAGCCCTAGGAACTGGAGAGGTTGAATATTCTGTCACCCACAAAATACAGCCTGTAAAACTGACTCAAACCTTACTGCGATGGCTGTGAGTTTGCCTAAGAGACTAGCGAAGTGCTCAGAACTCCTATCCCGCCTACATCACCTGCAAGCAGGGAAGCTCCAAGCATGCTCCTTTCCCTAGAGTCTTGCTCAAACTCAAACCCAGCCCTGTTCACAGCCTAAGCCAGAGTCATGCCTAAACCAGAGGCCTGGGGTCTGTTTCTTATTTAGCTATTTTTAAAGAATGTGATTGCTTCAGCAGTTGCCATCTGAGTCAATTCCAGTTACCTCCCTGCCAGGTGATCTCAGGATAGATAGGGACAGGTGAGTGCCTGCATAGCAGGCCCTATGCCTGGGGGCTTCACAGAGCCTTCCCTCAGAACTGCTCTGGAATGGTGGAATATGCCTTCAGCTCAGCCAGCAGACTGACTCATAGGCACAGCTTCCCAGAGCCCAGGACACAGGAGAGCACATGACTCCTAGAGCTGCCTGGTCCCCAAGTAGGGTCTCTGTTTCACAAAGTCCCCAAAAGGCAATTCCCATTAACCCTCAGGCACAGCTTGAAGGAGGAGGACAAGGGGCAGANAGAAGCCTGCCATGGCCCCCCTAGGAAGTCTGCCATGCCCTCCCTGTTTCCTAGGCTCTTTGTCTCTTTGTCTTTCTAAAATCAAATCTTTGCATCTCCTCAAGCCCATCACTGAGCACACTGAAGGGCAGAGCCCTCACCAGGTGTTTGATGCAGTGGAGAGCAGGGGAAAAATATCCNCAAGGACGGGGGCCCCAGATCCATTACAGGATTATCCAGTTCTTCTNTCACATAGAGAGGAAGAGCAGGACATTTAGTAAGCACCAGGGAAATCAGCTAAAGGACATCCAGCTTCCAAAGTCCTACGTGGTAAGGTTTGCTCTGAACCTGAAGTTCATGAAGGACAGGGGCTCAGAGTTCACGCATGCTCACAGACTTCCTCCTGAGAGAGCAGGATTTCTGATGGCTCTCTGCACAGGGAAGAAACCTCCAGAGGGGATTGTTTGACCGTGGGAAGAGGAGTACACGCCCAACACGTGAAACCTGTCAAAGTGCTGCCTCCCTCCCTCCACTCCTCTCCCCATCTGACAAATGAGAACAACTGAGTTCTACAGAGAAGAAAATGCCCATATTCCCACAACCAACCGAAGAGCAGAACCGGAGCCCCCGTCAGCAAGGCGTTAGCCCGTTTTCACCCCATAAGGTAGGAAAAGGTGACCAGAATAGGCCAGACTGCCCACAAGAAACCAGCACCACTATACATGTGTGCCACCAACCTTGCCAAAGCTGCCTTTGCCCAACACCTTGATGAAGTTGAACTCATCCAGGCCCAAGCGCTTGGCCTGGCCTTGCCGGACTTCACCATTTTCACCAGGGCTTGCCAGCTGGCCATCAGTAGATGAAGATGCTCTGTGCTCCTCTCCTCGGTTGTCAAACGACA
This sequence comes from Neotoma lepida, assembly GCA_001675575.1. Classification (NCBI taxonomy): domain Eukaryota; kingdom Metazoa; phylum Chordata; class Mammalia; order Rodentia; family Cricetidae; genus Neotoma; species Neotoma lepida. The sequence goes on along the minus strand of LZPO01075852.1, from coordinate 461,667 downwards.
AGGCCTTCCGGATGTTGTTTTCAAGTTCTTTTAGTTCTAGGGCCAAGAGGAAAAAGATGCTAGGTTAGAAGGCCCCTCACGAGNCCTTTACCTTAAGACTCAATATTCAGAATCCATGAGCTCTCAGGCCTCCTTCAGTTGTTCAGAGTGGCAGATCCAGGGACATCCTTCTGCAGGCTGCTCTAACATATTTCATTTGGTGCCTAATGCACAACAAGGCATCAGTCTGCAATGAGGAGGGAGGAAGACATAGTTCCTGAACTGCCAGGGTTCACTGCCACCAAAGGCCTCTGAAGGCCTCCTAGCAACCTTGACCATGATTCGAAGTGTGGTGAGAATTCATGTCTTCCCTGGAACTCTGCAGACTCAGAGGCGACAGGCACCCTTCCCTTCTACTTTCCTTTGAAGATTAGAACAAATACTTAGAAGCCACGCTCACAGACATCACTGGTGACAGAATCATTCATTCACAGGGACTAGGAAGCCTTTGTCTTCTAAAGGTCTTTACTTGGCCTTGATGCTGGCTTTACTCTGAGTACTTGTCCCACACAAAGATNCCTAACAGAATGAGCCACGGGCTTATCATTAACAAAAGAGTAGNTTCCCATGATGACACGTCACCAATTTATCTTTGATGGGGAGGAATTCTACAATCCAATTTCATAACTAGGAGATGGTCTTGCAGCCTTCTGGAGTATGTGACCTAAATTACCTGGGGATGACAGTGCTGGGAGGCCCTTTGACCTTGTCTGTTTGAAGAAGGCCTATTANAGTTAGACATTCGTTCACCAAAGCAAGCACGCATCTGTGCAGAACGGGGATCTTGACATGACGCTATTGCAAAGGATTCTCATGAGTAACAGGGGTTACAGACGGGAGCAGAGTGTTTATCCCTTGGAATGAAGACAGATGAGTAAGCAGCACCTCTGGATAGAAAGGTCTTCGCCTCCTGTTCAGAAGGATTTAGTCACAAGAACCTATGCAGGGGATCTGGAGTGAACTCCTATTGGGGTGGAAAGGACACCATCCAAATCTGTCCCCGTGATAACAGATTTCAGCAGCCNCCTACCTACCTACCTACCTACCTCTCTCACACGAAAGTATGACTTTTTGTCTCACTGGGCCTCAGTTGCTAAGAGCATCTTGAAAGGTAGAACCCAGATGACCTAAGACCCCTAAAACTTGAGGAAAATGTCTTACAATGGAGGAGAGACAGCACCTGACTCATCTCCGTTTTGTGGTACCTATATTACTAAGAAAGTTTCCTATCCATTGTTCTCTCATCAGGCTGGGAAACATGGTACCTGCCTGGCCTGGTACGTCTATCTGAATAAAGGCCCCAGGAGGTGCAGAAAGACAGCACAAGGCAAGAGACCGGCCCAGAAACCATGGGTGAGTGTGAACCATGGGCGGTTCACTCTACTTGGATCTGTTTATTGTAGGACCCCGTATCTTTGAAGTTCTAGGACATTTCAATATGAAAAGGGGGAAACTGTAAATACTTCACTGGCCCAGGATAGAATCTGTAAGCTGCTTACTTAGGACTGGGTGAAATCTCTTTGGGAATGAAGTAAAGACACAGAAAGTGAGTCAAAGCCACTGAGGTGAGCTGAGGTTGACTATTCTATAGTCTCAAGACTGGCAAATGGCCACTGAAACTGTTCTGCTCTCTCCTGCCACAGTGATGACCTCCAGTGAGGATTTCATGGCATAGGAGAGGCACTGGCCTGGCCTGGCCTGGCTGCCAGCTTAGTTCTTAGCCTCAGGACNAGCATTTTCAAACCTGACTTTNCACTTCCCAGCTCAGCCTGGACTGAGCATCAGGAGAGAGCCATGCGAATGAGATAGTAGAAACAAGATCTTAAGAAGGGCTACAGAAAACTGAGCAGCACCATGCTGTGAGGTCAGTCCCTCTTTGCAGGTCCTTGTAGCTCTTTCCTGGGATGTCTGGGGACCCGTCTGTCACCAGGAGGGGAGGTGTCCGACTTGCTGAATTCTCNCATCTCAGAGCCTGTAAACTTATTCCTATGCACATTATGCTTGCAGAACTTACTGTCTGAAGCACATTTAGTCAGGAGAGACATCCAGAGTGTACCCAGAGTAAAGTCAGGCTTAGCGTTCACTCCCTCCTGCTTCTCAAATTCCATCTTTCTATTTCCATCTGTTCATCTAAAGAATGGGAGAGGAGACACCCCCCCTAACTCAGCCTGATCTCCAGTCTTGGGGTACTGTGATTAGAGTTAAGGGGAGGGTTGTGAAGCAAGTATGTGGANACATCTAGGTGCACAGAGAAGGCCAGAGTGATGGGCAAAGGAGCGAGACTTCTCTTCCTCTCTACACTTGAAACCAGGAAGAGAAATGAGGGNGTAACAAACCGTATCATTACACATGCCTCCCTCTAATCCTAGGCTGGAGGGAACAGAGGTGGCAAACACTTCCAGCTAGTGCCCTCAAGAAAGCCTTGTAGCAGGCAAGAGCAACTACCATCTCAACATGGAAGCAATGTGTGGGGACCTTGAAGGCTGCTGGCTGTGCTGATTAACAGGAGACAGAGATAAGAGGTAAAGGGCAAATCTGAGAGTCTCACCCTGGTCACAAGGGGAGGTGGGNGCTGACTTGGATCGATCATCTGCAGATGGAGAGTTTCCAGAAGCCGGCTGTGGCGATTCGGCACCAGCAACGAGCTAGAGAGGGNAGAAGATGGGAGAGTCATCGGAAAGGAGGCTAGTGATGTCAAACGTATCAAGGTACCATACCGAGAACCGTAAAGAGGAACACAGCAACATCCATCAAACTGAGAGCAGGTGCTTAAGGTTTCACGGGCCAAGTCAACGGAAAACAAAACAGGAAAGAGTTCTACTGTCTCAATATTTATCCTCTCCAAAGACAGGTGACCTTTTAAAGCAAAGCCCTGCTCCATTCTTCCAGTTACAACACCCCCCCACACACACACCCCTCTCCCCATCCCTACCCTCACAACTGTCTATACAAGGCAAGTTCTCACACCAACGCAGTGGGATACTGACTGGCTCTACCATTTGTTTGGTGTTTATGTTAATAACAGCATCTGCAGGTGCCTACTGTGTATGTAGGGTTCTCTACTCAGACTTTCCAGTACTCTCACTGTCCCTAGTGGCCGGTANGAAGTAATATACATGATAAATGCTCAGTGTTAATACTCTCAATTTTAATGGAAGGTTCCCGGTGACATTTGTTTCCTGGAATAGCACTGGCANGTCCAACTTAAGTGCCAGTATGGACTTGGAGATCACAGGGGTCTCTGATCCCTNTTCTCTTGGTCTTCCCGAGGATTTTCTCTAGCAAAAAGTCTGAGACTCCTGCAAAGACTGTTTAGCTCCTGACCAAGAANACACATCTCCCTTATCTATCANACATCTTCAACTACCACTTGGCTCTCTCCAGCTTTGTAGGACTGTCACCACAGTGACTATAGCTGGATGACATCCCTTGGCCTTTTCTCTGCCCGTTCCTATATTTTTCCACACTGACCCATTTTTATCAGGAGTCCACAAACTCAAGTCTGCAAATGCAAGGCAGCACCTTGTCACTGGAACCACCGTCTGTGTGAATGCAGGAAAGAAGGAAGGCATAGCATTTCCCTTCTTGACAGTGAANGATGGCCATACTTCCAGCAGGAAAGTCAATCCCCTGAGGTCTCTCTGCTGCTCATCAACAGGGCAATGGCACCACAGTCCCTGCTCAGCCTGCCTCTTCAGGAGGCCCTAGTATACTTGGCCAGTGTCACTTTGCTTTTCAATTCCAGTGCCTTGGGGCACCAAACAAAGTTTTGTTTTGTTTTTCCCAGCATNATTCATANAACCTAAAGAAGGCACCCAANGCANAAGGCCTTACAGTTAACAGGGACAGGATAGTTTCTGCAGGGTTTGCAAAACAGCTTTGCTTGTTGGGAAGACAGAAGACATAGTTAAAAAGATGAAAGTTATCTGATCCTTCTCATCAGTGGGAAGAGGATCTTCTGGGGGTACTAGGGAAAAGACATGGGCAGGTTTAAAATCAAGAAGAGAGGGAAGTGTACTTCAGGCCAGGTGTAGGAGTGAAGGTTGTGGGGCACCTACAGAAAGACTTGCTCTTCTAGAAAGGGACTTGGAGAAGTTCAANACCTGGCAGCTGGGGCCACACCCTACCCACCCACATCAGCATTGACTNGATAATGTGGCTCTGCTTCTCTTACAACTATTTTCCAAAGGCTCTTAAGTTTTCTAGACCAGGCATCATTGCTGAAACAGAGCCCAGTGGAGATGCCTTTAGCTCTGTTTACATCTACAGGCCCTGACTTGCCAAAACAACACATTAGAACATTCAACTATTCCAAGTGACACTTGGAATGCCATATGGATATATAGGGCTTTGGTCGCTAAAGNAAGGCCAGGTGTCCTTAAGTATTTCCCAGTCAGCTCAGTGCAAGAGCTGGCACAAACCATGGCTTGCTGTCTGAAGGAACTGGCCCTGGGGGGGGGCGTCAAATGACCCTTTCACAGAGGTCCCCTAAGACCATCAGAAAACACAGATATTTACATGCCGATTCACAACAATAGCAAAGGTACAATTATAAAGTAGCAACGAAAATAGTTTTATGGTTGGGAGTCACCACAACACGAGGAACGTATTAAAGGGTCACAGCATTGGGAAAGTTGAAAACTGCTGGTCTAGTGTGTCATGCTTTTTCTAGAAGGGACTTCAAGGTCCTCATCTCAAAGCTTGTTTTCTCTGGTGAACTTTTTATTCTGTTGTGTTACTGGGAATTGAACCCAGGGTTTCATGGACATGTAGAAAACCAAATTACCACTAAACTTCCCCTAACCCACACCTAACAATCAAGGCTTGCTCTGTCACCCCCTTCCTCCTATTGGGAGGCATAATGAGACTTCCATGCTACCTGGCCTCTTTCTTTTTGTCTACAACCACATGGCATTATGATTATTTGAGTAAGAAGCCTAAACCTAGGAATCTCACACCCACATTCTAGAGTCCTCTCAGAAGCAGGCCCAGAGAAGGCTCCAGAAACAGTGATTCCTACCTTTTTCCTCCTCTGGCCGCTGTTGGTGATTTTGTCTGGAGTAACACCGAGGTCAGCCAGCACTTTGGCAATTCCTCTGGCATCCACCCCACAGTTGGGAGCCACGTTGGTCTCACATCGACGGTGAACATTCATTTTGCAAACTGTGAGGAAACAGGAAGAACTGACATCCAATACTCACGCCTACAATGTGAATCTCACCAAATGACAGTGGTGCATGCTCATATGACAGAGGTTGGAAAATGAAGAAAAAGAAAAATAGACAAATAAAAACCATCCCCCATCCCAATATAGAGAACTACGATCCTCCATCAGCCACCTTGCAGAGAATGTGTGGAAGATGTTTCTAGCTGTCCCCCAACACACACACTTTTCCTATATACATGAACTAAGAGCAAGCAGAGGTCACATTTACACTTCCTTCAGGATACTACCTCTGTAAGAGGCAGCTTGTTTTCACTGACCTAAGCTTGATTCTAGCCCAAATGGATGCCACATCTGTGGTCTCCATACCACTCTGTTGTGGGTCACATGATACAGGTGGTTCCCTGGTAATCATAGGAGACACTCAGCCAACTTCCAACAGAGCCAAAGGAAAACAAACAATCCTGAAACAGGCCAGATCATTTCTGCTTGTCTTACCCAGGTCTGCCAGGAGAAGAAACATCTTGTTTGAACTTTATTGCTGGGTTTTATCAGATCCTCATTAACCCTGGGGAAACATTAAGTCCAGACCACTCCAGCCCTCCCATTTTACCTGATATCAGAGGAGCCTGGGAGCACTGTGAGTTTACACTCCACAGGCATAAGCTACCTATAAGACACTATAGGTATATGTCATGGAGCATTTACTACCATTCTTTTGACTTAGGATATAATAGCTGGTTATCAAGAAAAAAATTATAAGACATAATAAAACATGTAAAAGTTTGAAGAGATGGAATAACAGATCTAGACTCTGACATGGCAAGGATGTTGGAATTATTAAACTATAATTTGAGAACTATGGCTAATAAGCTTTAAGAGAAGCCGAGGGTATAGCTCAATGGTAGAATGGTTACCTACTGACCCATGCATAGAGTGGGTTCCATCTTGGATGGAGGGAATGGGGGAGCAGTTTAAGAAGACATGTCTCCTAAAGGTTTTCTCTACCTTCCAAACCAACCTGTGGCCCAAGCCTGACACATGGGCCTTGGGAAAATGTTTAAAATCCAAACTATCACACAGGGTATGACGGCGCTTATTTTACCAATGATGCCCCCAAACTGCAAAGAAAGTGATGCTGGCACATGACAGCTCACTGTTACAAGGGTTCTTCTGTTCTATTACTGGTTACTGTTATTAACCTTTATTGTGCCTAATTTATTGTGACATGAAACTCTGTCATAGGTATACTATAGGAAGAAACACAGCATATATAGAGCTTTGCACTATTTGCTGTTCCCAGNATCCATGGGGGCTCTTGGTCATATCTCTTGTCATTTCCATGAGGGATTTGGAGCGAATATGCTTCCTTGTACCACAGTATATTAACTTCAGACTCAGACTTCTTTTTAGAACAAGGAAAGCCGATGTAGTAAATGAGGGGCAGTATACAGTGATTAAATGAGTCAGCTCACCAAGTAGATAGAATCCCTAATATGTATGCACCTAGCAAGAGAGTATCAAAATATAGTCAGTATATGAAATGAAAAATTGATGGTCCTGCTATTAGATCTGGAGACTTCAATACTCCGCTACCAGAGAGGAACAGGCTTGAAGAAAGAAACTCATCAAGGACATAGCTGAATGCTGCAGAGACACCAAATCACCTGATGTAATCAATTCTATTGACTATTTCACCCAACAAAAAGACACACTCTCTTCAAGCCCACGTGAAATGTTCAGTTTACACAACATATCCTAGACCATACAATGCCTTACAATGAACTGTTTTGGAAGATGTGACTCTGCATCCTGGCCTGCAACAGACCAGCAGATGAGGTTTACGTGGTTGCAGTTGGGTTCAGGGGCTCCAGCATTAGGAGGTGGCTAATCAGAGACGTCCCTCACTATACTCCAGCTCTGGGGCTTGCAAGCATGCTGTATGCAAGGCCAGTGAAGTCAGGAATGGTCCAGCACTGCCAGATGAACACCAGGCTTTAGGGCCAGGGCTAGACTATGCCTACAACNGGTCTGAGGCTAGAACTGAAGTGGTGGCAGGAGCTCCAGGTTATTGGAGCCATGGAAGTTGGGACCATCGCCCAGCTATCTACCCTGTTCCCACTAAATCACCTGTCTCTGCACTACCACGTCAAGAACCTGAAACATCAGTACTACAAAAATCAGGGCTTCTTCCAGGAATTCTCCACAATAGTTGGATGGATGAGGTCCAGGAGGAGGGTGAGCATCACAACAGACTACAACTTTAAGAATGGTAAAGCAGGCCAGAGATATGGTTCAACCATTAAAGGCTCAGCTCACAACTAAAATGTCAATAAGAGAGGAATGGTGTCATCAGAGCAGCACACACGAACTGTTACCTTACTGTGGAGGAAAATGAGAGGTCCCTGACTTCTCCACAGAAGCTAAAATGCTAAGGGAGTAAAACCATCAAGAAAGCACAGCACTAAGAAGCAGACACTGGGTTGGACTAGGGGCAGTCTTGGTCAGAGCATGAGCTCTAGATCACTGGAGTTCACATTGCAGGATGGTTAAGCTATACTTTTAAATTTTATTTCAAAAACCTTTATAGCATTTATACAATGTCTGATTTTAGACCACAATGGAGTAGAACAAGAAGTCAGTTACAGAAAGAGAACTGGAGAATNACAAGCAACACACTACCAACTAACAAGGGAGACTCCCAAGAGAGAACTGATTGAAATGGAAAGTACAGCTCATCAAAATGCATGAGATGCAGCCAAAGCAGTGCTCACAGGGAAATTAATAGCACGAACTATGTATATATTAGAAAAGAAAAAGACCCTAAAACCAGTCATCTAAGCTTTTGTTTAAGAAACAAGAAAAAAATGTACAAATAAAATCCAGAATAAGGAGAAGATAAAAATTAGATGAAAATCAGTTGAATTGAAAATGCAAAGTCAAGTGAGAAAAAGCGGCTTCTTGTAGAAAATCCTTGAGCCTTTCTCCAGGGAGGANGGAAGAGAGAAAGAAAAAACGCAATTGTTATCATTGGGCTTTTTGCATCGTAGGCAAGTGCTCTGTCACTGAGCTATACCTCTAGCCCCCACAAATCCTTAACACATCTGAAATGAAAAATATCAGACTGAAACACATGATCAAACCAAAGCTCACACAACAAGAAAAAGCCAATAGAAATAGCTCCACTGCTAGTAGAGTTTAGTCAGTAATCAATTGCCTTCTGAAACAGAAAGCACTGGGCCCAAATGGATTCACTGGTAAAGGCTACAAAACAGTGAAGGAAGAAAATCCAATTTTCTTTCTTTCTTTCTAAAGTCTCTTTTAGGAAATAGAGGCAGAGGAGATCTTTCCTAACTCATCATGGAGCCCTAATAGCAAAACAAGAAAAGGCAGTGGGAAAACTACAAAGCAAGATCTTCCATGCAAACATTCTCTAAATAAATAAATAAGAAAGAAAGAAAGAAAGAAATAACAATAATCCTTGACAAAACAATAGCAAAATTAATCTAACAATGAATTAAATCTCCTGTCTGCAGATGCAAATGTGTCTGTAGAAAGCATGAAAGACTAGAAACTGGTGGAGAGAGGAGGAAGAGGAGGTAGGGAGGGGAGGAAGAAAAGGTGGGGAGAAGAGGAAGGGGTGGGGAGAGGAGGAAGAAGGAAAAAGGAAAGAGGAGGGAGAATGGGAAGAGAGGAAAAGAGAGAGACGTAGAGAAAACTCTCCTACAGNCACTAATTGGTTATAATAAGATTCAGGACACAGTGTTAATATAAAAAAGTCAATCAATTCCCTATATACCAGCAGTGAATAAATGGATTTTAAAACTAAAACCATTGCCACTTAAAACTAACACTCCTAAATGAAATATTTATGTGAAAATCTAGCAAAGTACATAAGGTTCATATGAGGAAAACTATGAAATTATGATTTAAAAAAGCCTACAGAATTAAATTTCTAGAGATTCATTCCGTGTTTATGGGTTGGAAGCATTGGTGGTGTGAATGAGAATGTCCCCCATAGGCTCACGTTTGAATACTTGAGTCTCCAGTTAGTGGAACTCTTTGGGAAGGACTGGCTTTGTTGAAGAAGGTGTGTCATTGGAGGTGGGCTTTGAGGTTTGAAAAGACATTCCCAGAGTTCCTTCTGCCTCCCATTTGTGGATCAAAATGTGAGCTTCTCAGCTGTTCCTGCCACCATGCCTTCATGGACCTTCTGCCATCATGGACTCTAACCCTTGCAACTGTGAGCCCAACTAAATGCGTCCTTTTATCAGTGGCCTTGGTTATGATGTCTTACCACAGCGAAAGAAAAGGTAACCTCAGCTTTTCTGAACTTGACTTATAAACTCAATGNGATTCCAACAAACTGATTCCAGAAAGGCAAAGATCCCAGAGCAGTCAACCTAATGCTGGTGAAGAACAAAGTCAGAGGACAGGTACTAATTCTAAGGTGTATTATAAAGCTATCATAACCAGGATTGTATGGAATTAACGAAAGAAGAAAGTGGTCAATAGAACAGAACCTAGACCNAGAAAGGGGCCCACAAGCACACAGCTATTCAATAGGNGACCAAGGAACAAAGGCAATATAAAGGAGTAAAGATGGCTCTTTCAGCNAATGGTGCTGGGACAGATAACACGNACATGCAAAAACAAAATAAATAAAGTCAGTCAGACACAGAGCTTACACTCTTCACAAGAGTGAGCTCAAAATGGATCATAGGCCAAAANAGAAGATGCAAAACTATGCAGCTCCCAGAAAGTAACANTGGAGGAACATCTGGGTGACCTTGGGTATGTACTTATTTTTTTAGATATGATGTCAAAGANCTGATCTATCAAAGAAACTATTGGTGAGCTAGACTTCATTAAAATCTAAGACCTCTGNTCCACAAAAGACACCATCAAGCAAAGGAGAAGATAAGCCCCAGACTGGAGAAATGTATTTGCAAATTTGTACCTTATTAAGGACTAGGATCCAAAATAGGCAACACCCAAAACCCAACAACTCAATTAAAAATGGGCAAAATATGTGAGCAGAAACCTCACCAAAGATACTTAGCTGGTAAATATATGAGGATATTTACATGCTGTGTATCGTGTCCTAGTTACGGTTTCTATTACTGTGATAACCCACCATGACCAAAGCAACTCGGGGAGGAAGGATTTAGTTGGCTTATACTTCCACATCACAGTTCATCATGGAAGAAAGTGAAGATAGGAACTCATGTAGGGCAGGAACCTGGAGGCAGAANCTGATGCAGAGGCCATGGAGGAGTGCTGCTTACTGGCTTGCTCATCATGGCTTGTTTAGCCTGCTTTCTTACAGCACCCAGGACCACCAGGCCAGGGTGGCCTTACCCACAATGGGCTGAGCCCACCCACATCAATCACTAAGAAAATGCCCTCCAGGGCTTGCCTTTAGCCAGATCTGATGGAGGCATTTTCTCAAGTGAAGCTCCCTCTTCTCTGATGACTTTCTCTGGTATCAAGTTGACATAAAACTAGCAGCACAGAGGGGATGGGGAGATGGTTCAGTGGGTAAGAGCACTTTCCTCTACAAGCATGCAGACCTGAGTTCAAGTCCCTGGCAACCAAGTAAAGATCTGGGCATGGCTGCATTTTCCAGTACACTCAGCATTGAGGAGCAGAGACTGGTGNATCCCAAGAGTTTGTCTAGATAGAATGGCGAGCTTCCAGTACAGAGAGGGACCCTATCTCAACGCAACTCGGTGGCAAGTGATAAAAGAACATGCCTGAAGTCCTGTTTTCACTCCCATGTGTGTACACAGGCATGCACACCCATATACTCATGTGTGTGCAACACACACACACACACACACCACACACACACACACACCTAGATACCACTACATCATCCTAATGATATTAAAATGGGCAAAATCCAAAACACTGACAACATCAAATTCTGGTGAAGATATGAGATACAAAAGCACCCATTCATTGGTAGCTGGGGGGTGGGGAAAGGATGGCANAGTTATTTCACCTATTTAGACAGCTCTGCAGGGTTTTACCATATAATCTATCAACTACACATCTGTCACTCACTGTACCAAAATGAGTTGAAAATTTACGTCCACATCAAAAACTTGCTCATGTGGTGTAGAATAATCTTNTCATACACTGTAAAGATGTGCCTTTGCCGAGGCGCCTTCTTACTGGTTTAATAAAAAGCTGAACAGCCAATAGCTAGGCNGGATTTTCCAGGCACAGAGGATGCTGGGAAGAAGAAGGGTGGGATCTTGAGGAGACGCTAGAACTCAGAGGAAGCAGCATGGGCAGTACAGAGTAAAGGTAATAAAGCCGTGAGAGAAAGTTAATTAATAGAAATGGGTTGATTTAAGTTATAAAAGCTAGTTAGAAACAAGCCTAAGCTATCAGCCGAGCTACCATAATTAATAAGAAGCTCCATGTAGTTATTTGGGACCTGGCAGGCAGGAGAGAAAAATCTGCCTCCACTCATGGGTGTTTTGGGTAGCTGTACTCCAGACACTCAGCTACTGACTGGCCCTAAAAATAAAGACTTCAAACCATGGAACAACACAGAAGAATATTAAACACATTACTAAGTGAAAGCATCGNGTTCAAAGGCTGCACTGCACCACTCCAGGCGTACGGCACTCTGCAAAAGGCAAAACCACAGGAGCAACACAAGGGTTAACGGGAAGGAAGAGTGGGCAGAACACGGAGGACCTTCAGGGCAGTGATGCCCTTTTCTTGTCTTCTATGCTACAGTGTTNGATGCATGTCACGTTATGTTTGTCCAGTCTCACAGATCTTCCGATGCCCACCAGAGGCCTGATGTAAACTGTGGACTCTACATGATAATGGCATGTTGGTGTAGGTTCGCCAGTTTTAATCAATGGATCATTCTGGTGTGGAGCACTCACCGTGGGCCTACGCATGTGTGGACACAAGGCTCCATGAGGAATGTCTACACTTCTACCCAGGTTTGCTATGAAACTCAAAACTGCCCTAAAAATCTAAGGCCTGTAGAGCAATTAAAAATAAAGAAACTGTTTCTAGAATGAAATCAAGCAGGTGGAGCTGGGCCTCCTGCTTGCCCAACAGAGCATGGTCGTTGGCCTGTCGTGGGCACAGCACAGAACCTCCAGCTGAACGGATGTCCCAGGAGGAAGGCAATGTGGGGACAGGTGGTGGTGGAGGAAGAGAAGCCCTTTGGTCTGGACCAGATAGCTCTAAGAAGGCCTGAGCATCCTCAGGTGAATTACACAGTCCAGGCCACAACATTGCCTCTGCTTGGCTTTCCACCCCTCCCCTCTCAGCAACATTCACCTCTCCTGTCCTACCCAACAACCCTGGACAGCATTTCCCTTGCCCAAAAGCAACGAACTTGCTCAGCACAGTTTAACCACTGGCGCCCTCTGGTGTTGAAATGCTAGATCACTCCTTCCCCAGGGTGAATTTGGGTTTCCAGGTTAGTGAACTGG
>LZPO01075852.1:405562-425790 GCA_001675575.1 Neotoma lepida | reverse complement strand
GGGGACGATTCTCAACCTCTTCTTGGTGGTCGGGATACAAAATGGCTCTTTTCACTTTGGAAAGTATCTTCTAAAATCAAATAAGCAATCTTACTTCTTCACATTTATTCAAATAACATGAAAAGTTGTATTCACCCCCAAATCTATATGCAGATGTTTGCAGCAGCTCTATCTACAATCACCAAGAAAGGAAAGACCAACTATCCCTCACTGAAGGGCTGGTGCACATTCATGCTTTGGAATTCAACCCTGCAACGGAAAGGAACAGATAAGGACCAGAAATGAAAATGTGGAGGAATTGAAAATGCTAATGTGTCTGGGTGGTGGGGTGGGGTACCTACAGACTTCTGAGTCCATTTACGTCCTAGTCTGGAGAAAGTAAAGTTATGGGCATTGAAAAGCCTAGCAGGGGCTGATGGCAGCCAGAGGGTTTGACTATGAAACGGAAAAGACAGAAGGATAATTTGGGGGGAGCGGTGCTCCAAGTATTCCATGTTTTGATTGTAGCTTGCATGACTGCGCATGTCTGTCAAAACACAGAACTAACTTGCCAGAAAGGGTGGATTTTACTATATGCAAATTAAATGGTCCATTTTGAAAGAAGGAAGAGAAAACAATGACAGAAGGAGGGCCTCCTTCCATTTTCAGCCCTGCCTGTGTCGGGAGCTGCTCCTGATGGGAAGGGTTGCGGGGAGGGACGGTATAAAAGGAACATCCAAAGCATTGAAACACCCTGCCGCTGCCGCTGAGGACTCGGCTCAGCAGACTAGACTGTCCGCAGGAGCGGGGAGGAAGCTCCCGGGCCTACTTCCCTCCCTACCTGGCTTTTCCTCCTGCGGTTCCTGCTCACCCCTCACTCATGCGTGTCTCCTCAGTACCATCTTTGGAAGCCTTGGTGCTCCATGCTCCCTCCCAGCCTCTCATCACAGTGTGCTTTCTCCCTTTCTGCACAGGGGTAGGGGTCTCTCTCTCCTCCCCTGTTTGAAATTGTTCCTATCCTTTAACAGATCTCTCTCGCATGAGAATTTTTCTCATCAGAGCAGACCACAGGGATCCTCTCTTCTTCAAACTTGCCTAGTGCCAGGAGTCTTTACTCTTCAATTGGACATTCACCCATTAAACATTTACTACATCAAAGGCTTGCTGTTCTGTGCTCAGAGAGACAGCTAGCTACTTCAGGAAAAGAACTCTTGAGATTTCTTTTGCATCCTTTCTCCAGCCTCACCCAAATGCCCTCATTCATATTAGGAGTTCTAATCATTATTAATTGAATAAAACACCCAAGTATTGACAACAATAGCTAAGAGAACATTGCACTCTATCTACTTATAGCTCAAAATTACTATGTATTTTTGCCTTCCATTCAATGTGATTGAAATGGCTTTTCACAAAATAAAAGCCATCCATGGTTCTAAGGAACTTAATAATCCACAAAGGACCCACAATAGCACAGTAAGTGCATACGCTTCCTGACATTCGATTGTTTCCAAGTGTAAGAGCTCTTTCATGTTACAGCACATTGAGATGGTACCACTCCCTATTATTTTTTAATCCTACTCAAACAAGTTCTGTGCATTTCTTTTCTACAAGTCTTGGCCATGTGTCTCGAGCTAATATTCACCTTTTATGGGTATTTCCAATTTCTCGAATGCTTATGCTTAAACTAGATAGGCCAAACTATTTAGTCTTCTAATCCAGCAGAGTGGAGCAGCANGAGGGAAGTCATCTGAACTAAGGTCACTGTGTTCAAGCTCATGCTACATCTCATTACATGTGTTTTGGTTATGTTCACAGTAAAGACTAAATGGACAATTCAATATTGACAAAGCATCACTTGGCTGCAAGGGAATTATCTTTTCTTCAGAAATGTCTAACAACATATTAGACATAACAGGCTCTGGCCTTAGTATTGANTTTTCAGTGTAGGGAAACCACCAGTTTTTGTCTGCTCTGCATGTACAGCCCCCTTTTGGCAACATCATGGAGGTGTATCAGGAAATGAGTTGGAGAACTATTTGTTTCTCAGCCCAGAACCACTGGAGACACACAAACACCCTGTGTGCTCCAAAATTCTTCCCATGTGGAGAGGGGCACTGACAAGGGGTGGAGGGTAAGGGTATTTTCACTCAAGACTCTCTAGTTGGAATTAAGTGTGTGTCTCAGCGGATAGAGGAAATATGACAGACACCCAAATATGACTGGAGAAGACACACACACACACACACACACACACACACACACACACACACACACACACACCACATACATCCCACCACGTCTCTGGTTCTGGAACTTGAGTATTGCAGGCCTGTCAAAGCAGATGGGTGCTCCACCTCAGGGTTTCTGTTCAGCAGGTCTAGTTCAGAGTCAGAGAATCTGTAATCCCAACAAGATCTTAGGACATGTGGACAGGCCCAAACTGCGCACAGTTTAGGGGCCTCTGCCTTGGGTTGTCCATGGTCTCCTAGATCACTGGAATCATTGGAAATTTCCTTGCTAAGAAATGGGAAATCATCTCAGAGCACCACAGTCAAGGTAGCTAAGGGCATCTCCAGGGAGACGGCTTCCTGAGAATTTCAAGTAAGATGTCTCTAGGTGTCGCAAGGAATTCCCGAGGTCAGCTTCTTGCATCTGCTAAGGAGCTGAGCTCCAGGGTGAGTAGGTGACAAACAGAACACAGTAAATGCTTGACTGAAAAACACACACACAAAAAGGAAAACAGCGCCAGTGAACAGAACACCCAGATTCTACATCNGCCCCCAGAGCACCTGCTGTGTGCCAGGGATGCAGCCAACTACGGACTCCTCGCTTGGGCTTGCTCTGGCCAGAGGAGCACTACATGCAGGCTGAGGCCTGGCCAGCTCTGCTTTCATTGGGTATCTGGTGGCCTTGACTATCTTAAGCTTTGGGTCACACTGCTGCTCTGCCCTCCATGTAGACAAGTTAATCATTTAAGTAGTGGCTGTCTACAAACAGGTGATGCAAGGTTGCTTAGCCCTAAATATGTCTAACCTCTCTTGTCTTCTTCAAAGACTGAAGGCATCAAAATAAGAGTAACTAAGATTCCCAGAACAGGAAGCCTTGGAGCCCTATCACTTCACGATGNGACTACCTTCTTCAGATCTACTAAATGGAAAGAATTCCCCCATGATGGTAACTAGCAACCTCTTAGGAGCGGTCAGTCACCTTGTGGTGGGAGCCAGAAGGCCACCTGTAGTGATGATGACTAGAATTTGCATAGCCTCACAAAACCAGACTTGAGGTAAGCATTGAAGGGACCAGTCTGACCAACACTGCTTAACTATGCACACTTGTTTTTACATTTGTGTGTGTGAGGGGGATGGTCAGAGGACACCCTCGGGTATTGGTCCTCGCCTCTACCTTGTTTGAGATGGCCTCTTGGTCACTACAGTTATCTGCCAAGTTAGATGTATAAGATTCTCCTATACTCTCTTCACCTATCCTGCTGTAGGAGAGCTGGGGTTACAGATTGTCTGCTACTGTATCCAGCTGTAACTGGGCTCTGGGAACACACATTCAGACCTTCACACTTGCATGCAAAGACTTCACACCCCTTGAGTCATCTCCTCCACTCCAATTATGCATATTTCTTACCCTTCATTTTGTTGCTTCATTGCTTAAACAGGAGCTCTGGACTANACCCCTAAACCTCCCCAGTGGGCCTGTACCACATGAATAATCCCTTTCTGCCTTTCACTAGTTTTCTTTGGGCAAATGGCTAGAATGGGCCCGTCAGAATTCTCTGTGGTCATCACCTCTCCTTCAACACCATCTTATTAGTAACAGTTTGTATCTCTCCAACCTTGGGACATTGAGGCAAAGCCCTTGTTTGTAAGCAGCTTCTTCCCAGGTCTGAGTAGTGAGACTTCTTCCCAGGTCTGAGTAGTGAGACACTTGAGAGTCTTTCTCACCATAAAACAGTGACGCTCTATTCCAAGTCCCTGCCTTGGGCCTGTCTTCAGAGATTTCCATCTTAGTGGTCTTGGAAACGCCTTTGGTCCTCACACAGCATCTTAATGCTTCCCCCTGGGGTTTAACTCAAGAACCAAATTGAAACTCATGGAGGGATTTCTGGGCTTCTTGGGCTCAAGGGAATCTGTGTTGTCATTGTTTATATTCCTTGCCCTTCACCTAGGATAAGAAACTATTTCATGGCAAGTACATTTATCTCATTCCAAGAGTCAAAAGTGATATATAAAAATGATGTTTATACATGTTTCCTTAAATGTAATAGGCAGCGACAGTAGGTGAGATGCTTGCTAGGAGGGGAGGGGCAAACTTCCATGCCCAGGAGTTCATTTACCTCTTAGGATACCTGACCCCACTCTGAGCCTTGCCAACATCAACTACCAAATGAGGTTCAGTAGACATATACTAATACCAAGAACTGATATTCCATGACCCTGGCTCTCAACCCTGGCAACAATACATCCCCTTGGAGAATAAACTGTGTCTGGGGCTGGCCAGCCAACTGAGTCATGCTTGCTGGGGTGGAGACAGGCACTGGGATTGGGTTAAAACTCCCCAGGGGACTCGAATGTACAGCCCTTGTTGAGGGGGCATTCCTGTCAGCAAAGATCAGGAGAGATATTTAGGGATAGAGGCATTGATCAAGCCAATACATCCTGGTCTAGCAACTGCCTGTTACACAGAGCAGATGTTTTAGTTTAATGTCTTCCTCTTCCTCTTCCTCCTCTTCCCTTCCTTCCTTTTCCTTTCTTCTACCTCTCCCTTCCTCTCTCTTTCTTCCTCTCCCTCTTCTCCTCCTTCCTCTCTTTTTTTCCTCTCCTCCCTTCTCTTTCTTCTTCCTCTTCTTCCTCTTCTTCCTCTTCCCCTTCTCCTTCTTCTTCAGGGATTATGGCTCAGTTGTTGATTCTGGGTGGTATCTNCAGTGTAGGAGTTAAGCATGTCCAACCTGTTGACACTGTGGTATGATGCTGTCATCTATGAAGTTCACACTCAAGAATCAAGCGATAGTTTTTAAATTTGCAAAATAATAATAATAATAATCTCATGTTTTTTAAGTAAACCTACAATTTTGTATTTGGTCTCATTTGTAGCTATTCTGGGGCACATATGGCTGGCAGGCCATGGGTTGGATGCATCTGGTAGATATTCAGGTAGAGGGAGAGGGAAGAGAAAGGGGGAGGGGAGAATAAGGGAAGAAAGAGCATGTGTTGTGGGGACATTTGATTNCACTGACACTCACTCCCAGACTGTTAATAAAGTTAAACCTGAATCAAGGGGCGGAGNCCATGACTAGCTGACCAGAATTAGCCATAGAGATTTTGGAGGGCCCAGATAGAGAGGCATAGGAAGAAACAGGGAGGGACTTGGAGAGATTCCTAGTTTTTTGATCTGGGAAGGTGGAGAGGAGGGTCAGCTAGTCGTTTCTCTGCTGCTTTCTTAATCTATCAGGTTTGNACCCCAGTATNTCCTTCCTGANTTTTTATTAAAATAATAGAACAATATTGGTAAANGTTTGAAGCATGGTCTATTCAAATTCACCAAAGTGTCTGCACCTGGCCATGACACTGATCAGGTCTGTGTGTGAGTTCTGAGTGGGTCAATGCGCTTACCTTGCCCTCACCTTCCACAGTATAAAACGCTATGGGGTGGTTCTGGGATTTGCCTGCTGTGTCCCATCCAAATCACCAGTNTGGGGGCTGGAGAGATGGCTCAGCATGTTAGAGTATTTGTCAGGCAAGCATGAGGTGCTGAGTTCAGCACATAAAAGCTGGACATAGTGGTGTATACCTCTAACCTCAGAGCCAGCGGTTGGAGAGACAAGTGGCCTGGGAGCCTGCTGGCCAGCAAGCCTAGCCAAAATAGCAAGCTGTAGGTTTGGTGAGAGACCATCTTAAACATGAAAGCAGTAGGGAAGACGCCCAAGTCAACCTCTGACTTTCACATGCACACCCATAAGCAAGCACACACACACACACACACACCACCACCACCACCACCACCACCAGAATGTTAAGTGCTCATTTGCATAGACCTTACATATAAGGTTTATACATAACCGTGAGGAAGGGGCTTCAGAGTTGAGAATCTCTTAAAAATCTAACTCAAATGCTGACATTTGAGAGCAGCTGGTTTAGGGACCGTACAGAGCAGTCTGGGAATGTCACTTCAAACAATGCTCAGTAAAGTCAGAAGAGCAGCAGGCTCAACTCTCCTGTTTGTGAAACAAGGGGAAGACAGCTACCTACCACATCAAAGACATTCTCCTGCTGTAACCTCAGTTTTCCTTGGCTTGCTGGGTTTCACCCAGGTATTTTCTGAGCTTCTTGCAAATAGAAAATGGTTGTCTAATAGGATCTTGGTGTTTTGTGGCATAATATCAGTCAAAGAAAGCACTTTTCGGGTTTCTTTCTCTACAAAAGTTGTGTTCCCAGAGAACTGAGTGTCGATGGGCTTTCCGTCAATCAAGCCCTCCTATAAATGTACAGTCAGGGCTATAGGAGGGTGTCCTGTGGTGTGTGCTTTCCAAGAGTGACTAAACGGTTTGCTAATGCTAATAATTATACCTTAATTCAACTATTTAGTAAACCTAAACTTTAACATAGCAATTTCAGNGTAAAATAGGGGTTCTTTAGGTTGCTTTAATTTTGAGCTCTTACCAAGGGAGTCTGGGGCCCTCATAACACACTTCACAAATAGTTCAAGCGCCTCGAGAGTGCTTGCTTTCAGGCAAGAAAGGGGGTGATTTACTAGTTTCAACTTTAGGGAGCTTTCTCCTGTGGAGGCAATAAGAAAAAGAGAGAAAGAGTGAGAACAGCACAGTAGAGCTGCGACTTGTGTATGGAGGTAGGGGCCAAGGTCAGCAGGGTGAGACCAAATGAATGTTGTAAGCTGAGGACCCAGGCCCCTCGCTCTGCAACCCTGGCTGAATTCCTTCCTTTCTCCCTCTAGACTTCATTTGGCTTATCTGGGTCAAAGAAATACCAGAGTAAGTAATTTATAGTCTCTTTTCAGCTCTTACATCGAGCATTTTAGGATTATTTGGAGAGCCTGGATCATCTGAGGTTGTCAGACGTTACAATTCTAGGAATTGGTCCATCAGTGCTTTGGTCCAGCTTGGCACAAACTCAGAGGTGGTACAGGAAAACTAAAATTACTATGGACAACTGTATAGGTTGTACACTGCACAAAAGCGACACTTACATCCTGCACAAAGCGCCACTGTCTAGATTAGGACCCCAACTTTCTAAGTNTCTGCATGGTCCGGCCTGGTCCTAGTGAGGGAAAGACCTACAAATGGAGGCCCCAAAGCACAAATCAGTGATCCACCCTTAAAGGCAGCTCCATGTCAAAGGGCTTTCCTCTGGCCCCAGACAGCCTTGCCGCAGGTGTCAAGACCATGGGCATATAACATCATTTAGTTTCAGTGAAGAAATCAAGGTTAAAGTATCCGCCCAAGGATTTGCAAGAATAGGGATCATACCTGGAAACACCACTTTTTGGATGATATTTTCAGAACTTCTGCCTAGACAACCTGTCCCTTCTAGGGCCTTAGGTTAAAGTTGACTATTGCAGTAGTCCCTAGTCCAGGTCACTTATCAGACTTCCCTGGGAAGCTGGAGTGACCAGACTCCAGGGCCACATCCCAGTCCCACTGGGTGAGGCTTAACTCTGTTACTCCATTCAGCTCCCAGGGAAATCTATCGCAGGTAACATTGCTGCTTTTGAAGGACACAGGTTCANAGCTACAGTCTGGACCCTAAAAAATCTTACAAGTGTAATTCACAGCCACAAAGCCAGGGATACACACAACACAACAGGATTCGAAGCAATTCCACGTGAGGCTGTGAGGGCGGCTGTACAAGTTACTGCTCTCCTTGCTGTAACCAAATACCTAAAAGAAGCAATTTATGGAGGAAGGTTTTGGCTCACAGTTTGAGAGAATAATAGTCCATCGTAGTAGGGAAGGCTCACTGTGTNGCAATGTGTGGCCNGCTCAGCAGAAAGCCAAGAGCGAGAGCTAGAATCGAGCCAGGCTATAACCCTCAACACTTGCCTGTTAGCAACCCATTTCTTCCAGTTAGACCCCCCACCCCCTAATGTTTCTCCAGCTTCCCCAGATACCATCACCAGCTGCAGATGAAGTGTTTAAACACTGGGGCCTGTGCAGAACATGTCACATCCCAACCACAGCAGTGGCCAAGGGAATNCGGCCCCAGGCAGAAAACCTCAGCGGCATCTAGCCAACAAGGAAGTTCAAATGCCACGGACATTTACTAAGACTGGGTTCTCAGGGGTTCTCGAGGAATGCCAATCCTCAGGCTTATCCACCAGCCACTGCTGCCAGTCTCCAAACACATCTTACCCCAAGCCGAGAGAAGCTTGAACAAAAGACCATGGGCAAACCCAAGGCTGATCTGCATCCTACACGCCCCTCTCAACCCCCTACCATCCTTCTTCTCCATGTGTTGNAACTGGCTTGTTAAACACTTGGCCTGGGGNATCATCAAGCAAGGGATCTGGTAATTCCTGGGGAGACTGGAGCAGAGTCAANAATAAACTCTGGCAATGACCTTGACAGCTGTTTTCTCCTCAGCCAGCCAGAGCGCCTCATGCAAATGTGATGTCTTTATCAACAATCCTCAAAATTAGAATGTGAGAAGCAGAAATAAAAGAGCTCTCAGCAAGTGCAACTCAAAGTCTGCCAGCAATTTTGAGATCAGCTCTTCATACTCAAATATGAACAGCAGAGGCACTTGCCTAAAGACCAGACGTTGGCTGGTATCCACCATGGAACAATACCTAAATGCCCCATCTGTCACTCATTGACCTTCCCTTTCTACTTCTAATTTTAAAATTAAGCATTCATTTTTGATTAAAATACTAATTCCACTAAAGGGGCGGGGGATGAAGCTGCAAACAGTCTCTGGTCAAATTCATTCTTACAAACCAGGCATGGTGGCACACACACCTGTCATCTAGCACTTGGGCCTCGGCCAGGAGTGTTGAGAATTTGACATCATCCCGAGGTATAAAGGGAGACTCAGTCTCNAACACAAAATAAATAGAAATGTTAATGCTACAGAAAATTACCTGGCTAATTTTCCCCGCCTTCAGCCAGAGGCATATTCCCTAAGGATTTCTTCAAGTGAATGTTTTATTTCATAAAATTCTGGCAGAGATTTCAAACAAACAAACAAACAACAAACAAAAAACCCTGACTACATCTATAACCACTTTTTAAAAAGTCATTACAATAAAACCACTGCATTTCCAATCCAAAATTCAGTAGATTCCTTGCAGAGTTAGAAAAGCTAGTTTTAAAACCCATAAAAGTAAATGACCAAAAAACCAAACCAAACCAAAATAAACCAAACCAAAAACTGTTGACAAGGAGGAATAATGGGACCTTGCTCCACTAGGAGCTTTCATTTCACAGCTAATGTAATTACAGCAGTAAAAATTGGCTCAAGGACTTTG
Organism: Neotoma lepida; assembly: GCA_001675575.1. NCBI lineage: Eukaryota > Metazoa > Chordata > Mammalia > Rodentia > Cricetidae > Neotoma > Neotoma lepida. The sequence goes on along the minus strand of LZPO01075852.1, from coordinate 416,322 downwards.
ACAGAGAAAAGGAATTAACAGGTCAGGAGGAGGCGGCACAATGGGGACAACCCAAACTGACCATAACAGGAGTCCAGGTCCACAGTGTTTTGGTGGAAGAGCACCTCAACTCCCCTCCCCCCATCTCTTTCCCCAAACCTGCCCCTTCAAAGCCCACCAAACATGGCTCCTCCCTCAGAGAGGCTCAAGACCACTCCCATAGAGTATATAAACTGCATCCCAGAAAACAAACCATGGTTTTCTGGTCTCCCGTCCCTGGCCCCTCTCCTCTCTAGGGGGCCAGAGAATCACTCAGGAACACTTTACCCATTAAACTGGGGCTTTTTCCTAATTCGGTCTAATTTGGTCTGATTTGGATTGCTGTGTCGGTGGAGAGGTCTAAAAAACTTATCACACAGGTTGTCACACTGCAGGAAAATTCAACTCAAGTATAAGAAGAGAAACATTAAGACTTTTATTTGGGGGCTGGAGAGATGGCTCAGCAGTTAAGAGCACTGTCTGCTCTTCCAGAGGACCCGGGTTCAGTTCCCAGCACCAGCAACTCACAACTGTCTATAACTCCAGCTCCAAGGTATTTGACACCCTCTCACAGACACATATAGGCAAAATACCAATGAACATAAAGTAAAAATAAANAAATCATTAAAAAGAAGACTTTTATTTTATAATTAAGATGATACTNAAAATGAACTAACACTCTGTAGTCAAGCATGTAGCAAATACTCTTGCGTTTCAGTAAAATAAAGACTGGAGACAGNATACCAAAAATAAACAGAGGACATGAACAATTTCTTCTTGGACAACATAAAGTCTTGGGCAACATAAAGTTATTAGTGATCCTAACATGAACTTCCATCTTACTGGTAATCTAAAAAATACAAATTCAAATGATGAGATGTCCTGTTATACTCTCTGGGGGGCGGGGCAGCAAAAGCTGAATCACCCCCAACTCCACCACCCCCATCTTTACTGAATGTTGCAAAGGATATAAGCATAGTTTTGTAGACTGCTATCAGGGGTGTGGACCATCACCACCTAGGCAAAGGGCAATCTGGCAACAACTGGCTACGCTAACATTCATTCTCTACAGATAAGCAGTTTCTAAGTACACACCTGCAGGGAANGGTATGCACTTAGACTCCGAAGCAGTGAAAAGCTTAGAACAACTTAAGCGTCCATCAATAAGTGAATGGATTAAAAATATGTGCTAGTGTCCTAGAGGGGATATCAGATAGCAGCTAACACAAGTGGACTAGCATGATATCACTACAGACAGATCTGTAAACACAGGGTTGCCTTTAAAAAGCGAGCTGCCAAGGGATAATACAGTACACCATTCCCCATCGGTTTACAGCGACATTACACAGGATATTTTGGAAACTACACAGCTGTGAATGAGAAAACAACAACAACAAAAACAAAAGCCACCAACATCAGCCTAGTTGCTACCATTAGGAGAAAGGGCAGAACCGTCTCCACAGGCACTGGGAGACTTCAGCTGTGACCAATNTTTCATCTCTACAAAGCAAATGAAAGAGNCCCAAAGCAAATACTGCTTCCCATGTGTCAACNCTCAATCAGGGGTGGTTAGCTTGTCGCTAAATCATTCTTGCCTTTTNGCCTGTGTTTGAACAATTTCCAACACGCATAGAAGTTCTGTGTGTCCACGTACCACAACCATGTGCTGAATATGAGCCACACACACTAATATGTGATTGCTTGGCATAGTAAACCTTGAAGGCAGGCATAATTTACAGGCTTACCAATTGCTGCTTCAAGCTGGAGTGCCTGGCACTTACATGTAAGGTGTCTACACACGTGAGCAATGCCTGAGCATGTGTGTGCATGCTGGGGTACTGCANGGAGTTTTATGACTGCAGAAAGATGGGTTAATATACACACCTCTCTAACACCTCCTGCAACCCATTAACCTTTCACCTCCAAACTGTTATTAGAAGAAAAAGGTTAGAAAANGAATGTAAATTCTATTGCAAGAAATGCTAACTTGATGAGAGTCTCGCTTCCAAGAAACCCTCTCTAATTTTTCATTCTCTAGAAACTGCCTGGAGAAACACCATCACNGCATGTCGGGAAACTTCAATGCCTCATTTGGAAAGGAATTAGGCCAGACAGCAAACTAGTAGAGTATAAAAGATGATGATAAAGACCATGTGACAAAATAGACATGGGTTNGCTACAAAGAAAACCTTCAGAAGCATGTGGTGATAGCGTATACATCAAAAGGCAGGCAAGGATCAGATGTGTAAAAACAAAAACTATTATTGTGCTAGTACGATGTTATAAACACTTCCATTTTTCTCTTTAACATTTTGAACCTTCAAGTTTGCAGCATGTCCTCCTTTCTCTTTCTTTCTCTCTTTCTCTCTTTTCTTTCTCCGAGATAGGGGCAGCATTTCTATCTTAAGTGTCTATCTTCAGTAGGTAGATAGGTCGTACCATTGGGAGTGTGCCATTGACAGGTCGTTTTGACCAACAATTTCAAAACATTTTTTTTCACTTTGTGGTAGCGTACCCCTATCAGGCACCTTCCACTTCCTCCAGGCCCTTGNCCCCAGCAATCTCTAATTTACTGTCTCTTTAGATATGCCAATGCTATATAAATGTCTTTGGGAACTGGCTTTTTTCACCTGGCACAGTGTCTTCAAGGTTTGTCCACATTGGCAGCACATAAGACGACTTCACGTCTCCTTGCTGAATACTATCCCCTACATGTTCAGACCACACTTTTCATGGTAATTTTTATAGTACAAATAAATATACTAAGTGATGGAGAGTGTTTCAGAGAGTTTTCTGTCTACCCTGTCGTGATAGGAGATGGTTTTGGGGGTTGGAAGCCCCTTATGGAGCTGGCCATCTCCAAGCCTGTGGCCCATAAGGTTGCTAGACGTTCATATCAGAAAGAGGTTCTTGCTACTTTGGGCTGCTGAAAGCTCCTGCAGACCACGCCACATACCTCTGCCATACAGGAGCTGAGCCTCCTCTGAGGGGCAGCAATGGCTAAGGCATNTGGNGATGGAGCACCTTGAATTGTTCTGGGGGCAAGAGCATGCTCGTGTTTATCCATTCTCTTTGCACAGAAGCCCCGTGAAACAGACGGGAAGTATCAGCCCAGCAAATCACATTGGTACCTTTGTCATCTCTTCCTCCACAGCANTCCAACAAGAACGGCTCTTTCCCAGGGCTCTATCATGACTCTCACTAAGATCAGGAGCAGCTGGCTNGTATGAAGGCTCTCAATACCTCTGACCTTCTTTGAAGAGGGCTGATGTCCTTGGGGTTGGAGAGCTCTGTCTCCTGACCCTCCCTCTCTCTCCCTTCAAATGGGTAGACATTTCAGCTGTCCCAGGATTCCCCCTACCAAACCCAGGAATTACTGAGCCAGCACATTCCAATGTTCTGACTCNGGTCACTCNTAACACAAATTATTCCCATACAACTTTATTAGATTCAAGAGGGTGAGCCAGAAAACAGGCAGGAAAGCAAGTAGGTCATTTGGCATGGTTAGTTATAACTGACTGAGTGTGACTCACAGCCACAATGATCTTATCAATGACCCTACAATCCTGCAGTGAGTGGTACCAGATTGTGGTAGCAGGTCGAGACCTTTGAGGTGTGGTAGTCACCCAAGTCCTACACACAGAAAAACATAAGTATAAGNGATCCTGTTTTCTCTAGAGTGGTTTTACACACTCTAGTCACCTTGGCTGTGATTTAGTCAGCTATCTATGCCCTGATGAGGCCTCTGTTGGGCTCATAGTCACTCCTGTCCTTGAAGAATAGAAATTAGTGGTACTAGTAAACCCAGAGTAACTTGTATATATAGGGCATGTGTAAGTGGTCATTCATTTGGTATCAGTTTAGGTCATGAAGAAATCCTTTACCAAATAATCTTCCTCAACCAGGGCTACCACTCACGGCCATTTTTTTTTCCAATTAAGGAACAGAGCCATTATTAAAGGCTTACCAATAGAGGGATAGAGTCCAATAAAACAGAGCCCTCTCCAGGCAATGTGAGGCCTGGATATAACTCACAGAAAGCACTTACCATAGCATCTGGCACATAGAAGATACTCAAAAGTGACAGTGATGGCTGTGGTTATTGTGTGGTGTCACCACCTCCCCCCCACCAGGTCCTACTGGAAGACTGAAAGCCTCCCAGAACACACCTGAGTCTAGTGCATTGGGCTGCCAGTCATTCTCCTGCCTAAAGGAAGGATCCAGTGGCCAGTGTACCTACAGGTGCATCTGTATGCCGCTCTTGTTCTGACCCCTGCTCTCTCACTGGCTCAAAGATGGCTCTGTACCCAGGAAGTACAAAATCTTTATTTTAATGGAGGAATAAATGAATGAATGTCAGTTTGGCTTAGGGTTTGTTTGTATGGATTGGGGAATCTAACTCAGGGTCCCATGCAGGCCAGATAGGCATTGTTTAGGGTAAGTTTAATTTTGTTCTTCAGTCACAGGAAAGTCCCAGGCAAGAGTAAGGACTTGAGGAGGAGCAGGGAGAAAAGGGGTTGAGAAGGAGCAGCCTGGAAGCATGAAAACCAGTGTCACCACTATACTATGGAACACTTCTGTCACCATCGTGTGATCATCAAACTGAAAATTCACCTAAATGTCCAAGGATTTATACGTGAGGTCACTTGCATGAAGTCTTTTGTTCAAAGTCAGGATGAATTTGAATAAGGCAGAATGCATAGATCTCGATTTTGTAAGCAGATGACTCTTGACAGCTNTATACAGCAGGGTTAGTGCCTCTCTAACTTGAGCTGCCCTTTATGCACTCACTCAAAGGCACCTAATTCAGAGGTCAAATGTCAGTGACACCAGCTGAGGAGACTGAACAGACCCTTTCTCTACAGTCCTAGCACCCTGAGACCACATGCAGCACCAAAAACTCCAATGGCTAAGGCTAGAAAAGATGATTCAATAATTAAGATCATTTACTGCTCTTGCAGAAAACATAGGTTCAACTTCCANCACTTATGTGCCTCTCACAACCTCTATACCTCCAGTTTCNGGGGATCTAACCCCCTCTTGTGGTCTCTGTGGGCACTTGCACACATGTGGTACACATAAACCGATGCAGGTACACAAACATACACATAAATAAGAAAGTAANTGATAAATAAATAAATCTCAAAGAACTATGATAGCCAGTATGGTAGTGCATACCTCGGAGGCTGAGGCAGAATGCTTTTGAGTTTGAGGGCAGTCTGGGCTATATGAGACTCTACCTCAAACAAACAAATAATCAGAAAGTCTAGATGCAGTAAATGGATCTGCAGTAGCTAAGCAGAATAAAGGGTAGAACTGAGTCATTCACTAAGTGATTCACCCTATAAAGCTTTGCAGTTATTGAATCCAGGCACACACAAGCATGTGATAGCCTCTAGGGATGTCAGGGTGGGTGAGCACCAGAATAGATCCAGAATGCCAAGATCCTTTCCATACCCAACTCAGCCAACATCCCTGTCTTTGTGTTTGAATAAACCATGTCACAGTTTGGGGCCTGCGTTACTGAAACCTATCAACAGAGTGAGCAGAAGGTGCTGTGTTTGNANTCTGGCTCTGATAACTCCGTCTCCAGGACAGAATCACTGCATGGTGGCTCCAGAACACCCTCTGTTTACTGCACAGAGCTTCTCCATGGCTGCCTCATGGGCTCTGCAAACCAGGAGCTATGCTGATGAGGGGGGCGCAAGGGGGCAGGGAAAGGACTCTAAAATAGCGTAGCTCAGTGCCAGGTTCTAAAATCCTGGTATCTTCTGAGAAATTTAGGTTCTTGTGTCCTTAATGTCATCTTGGAGAGTGGAATGAAAAACATTTAAAGGGGAAAGAAGGAATCCTGGTGTGTGCAATGTCAACAATTCTGGGCCTTTGTAGGAAACCCAGTTTCACCCTATGTGCCTAAATTCTGATTAATTTGCAAGACTGAAGTTCAGGTGGTACACTTCCCCCAACCCCTTTGGAGCCCCTTCCTAAGCCTCTGGCTAGAATGCCTGTGGTCCTCTTGGCACATGGACTCTACAGGTTTATCTGCATACAGCCCTTGCTACCGACCTTTGCCCTCTCACTGGCTGGCTGAGGTCTCTGTACACAGGACACACAAAATATTTTTAAATGGAGGAATAAATGAATGAATGTTAGTTTGGCTTAGTGTTTGACTGTGGCAGTTGTGTGTGTGTGTGGGGGGGGTTTCTGAACCCAGGGTCTTATGAATGCTAGGCTGGTATGGTTTAGGGTAAATTTAGTTGTACACTTTAGTCATGGAATTTCCCTCCTACAATATTTAAAAGTAGTAAGATACCTACAACCGTTTCTGAAAACCAGCCAGGTCTCCATTTCAGAGTCCACNTTCCAAGATGCTATTGCTTTCTCTGGCTAAGATGATTTACCAACTTGGAACATGCCAGAAGAGTTGAAACAGCTAAAAAATGATAAGCCAAAAACCACATGTATTTGTTTAGTATGTTTAAAAACAAAAATAAAGGATCAGCAAGAGGTCACTTCTGGGGAGTGGGTGTAGGAGGCTGGGGGTTCTAGGCCACACTTATACTTTATCTTAACGCACTGTCAAATATTGTGAAATGTCTTATCCAAAGCATATGTGATTACTATTACTTAAGTAATGTTTAAGAGTGTGGAGTTTCTAGTTTATATGCATACTCATTGATTTAATTGTAGGCTATAATATATATAATGCACTATAGCACATCTCACTGTTAAAAAAAAAGGAGTTTCAAGATTAAGTGATTTTCTCATGAAATAATTGCCACATCAGAAGAGCATGTTATTTAACAAAGCATGGGAGAGAGTGGGATTGTAATCAAGCTCTAATTCTCCTTCCTCATCATTAATCTACCAGTAATTTATTAAGTGCATATCCTGGACCAGCCCAGGCTTTTCACATCACAAGGGCTCATCATACGGTTCCTCATACATGACATGCTACATGAAATACATCATACTACTCAATGATGAAATATATCAGAAGCTTCCCAGTTTCAATTCCTCTAAATGGATTCTAGGGAGAAACAGGTTTCTTAGAATTAGCACGTTTCTCTCATTTGCACCAGTTAGAAATCAAACCAAATGACAGTATAATGTTAATATTTTACTCCACCTGTGTTTTTTTGAGGCATCACAGGAACACCCAGATAGATAAGTACTGTCTTCGGCCAAAAAATAATTATTCAGTGTTTTTTTTTCTAACTTACCTAGCACAATAATTCATTTTTATAAACTAAAGACAGAGAGTCAATGTCTTCTAGGGACTGCCTGGGATGAGTAGGGAAAATTAAGGATTGTCTGATCCCTATATATCTTTTTCTAAGCTGGAGTGTTTGCACTCTTGGACTATACCAAGTGCACTTAGGTCTGTTTTCCAAGAGTTTGCTTTGACAGCTCTTTGGAAAGATGGCATCAACTTAGACGAAATTTCAGCTACCTATAGCAGCCTCTTGCCTGGCTCTCCTGCTAATCAGAGGACAAATCTGGGGGCAAGAGCCTTACAGCCCACCAAGCAAGCTGCCCACACTCAGTTAACGAATTGCCTCCCAGCAAACGCCAGCCAGAGCAGGCTGTCAGGCCAGCTTCAAATCCCAGGGCTCAAGTGGACCTTCAAAGTTGTCTAGTCAATAACCCCTGTCACCTGGAGTCCCTCTGTGGAGCTCCTCCTCTGTGTGCTTACACAGGATGAGTGACTTGAGCTCCGAAAGCTCTCATTCTCTCAAGAGATGGAGCTCTGCTGGCTAAATCCCCCCTTCCCACTGTCTTTAATTCAGCTGTTCGTCGCTTAAGGCTCGGCTAAAATCCTGGTGCCTTCCCCAGTGTCTACAGCTAGCCTGTCATTCATGTCTTTCCTCCCTCTCGGCCGCCCAGCTGCCCAGCGTTTTGCACAAGTTTCACGTGGGGCTTTGTCATCTTTCAATCCAATCATTGGATTTCCAAGACTGGGCACATCTTTCCCTGCCACTTGCCCTAAGATTACCTTGTAGCATGTAGTAAACTATTGATGGTATCCATCCAATAGGTGACCACATAGAAAAAGCTTTGATACAGTACTCTTGGCTTCTCAAGGCTCATAGGACCCCAGCCATGAAGACTGGGCAAGCCAGCTCCCAAGTAGCAACTCCAGGCTTTGCTGAGGGATTAACTATGCAACTATGTCTCTTTCCCTTCACAGGAGCAATGTGTCCCTGCTTTGGGTGAATCTGTAAGTCATTTGTTCAGTTAGGAATTGGTGTCTATTAAATTTCCAGTCATCATAGTTTATTCAGTGAAGGTGGGGATGTTCCAGAGTATGAGGTATGTATGAGGGCTATGTCCATATTTGTTTGTGTGATGTATGTATGGTATGTGAGTAGGGCTATTGCACCCATCTAAGTCTTCATGAGTACCTGTGAACATGCAAATACGTGCTGTATCTAATGTGTGTAGGTGCGTGGGTTTATATGCGTGGGTACGTAGACATGCTCCTGGACATGAACTATCATCTTTGCTCTCTGGCTGGTCAGGCTCTTCTCTCTCTTATTTTCCATCCTACCTGAACTTACTAAGCCAGAGATCTCTAAATATTTCAAACACCAGCAAAAAACATTTTATATTTTTCTTATAAATTGGAAGCGTGTATTTCTGGCAATCTTCATGTTAAATATTAAAACCAAGTCATTTTTTGTTTTCGTGTTTCTTAGGTAAGAAAAACAAATACAGGTAGAAGACCTATTGCTTCTTTCTCAACTCTCAGGAGCCTGGCTTGTTTACCATGTCCTGCACACAAACTCTACTTTGCAGATCGCTCTCTTTAAGCCCCAATTTCCCTTGAGCTGCTCTCTCTTCTGACTCCTGCTGAGGGTTAGGGTTGGCTTACTTGAAGCAAAGGCCAGGCAATGAACTGGAAGTAAGGCCTGTCTTCTTCTGCACAATAGAGAAGCCCTAATTTGTGCTGCTGTCACCAATTTCTAGGGGCCAGAAAGTTCTGGAGGAGAAGATGAAGACAGTGGATGCTGAGGTGAGCTCTAAAACATTAGGCCAACAGAGTGAGACGCCTCTGGGAGGTCAGACTTGGGGCAGAAGAGAACGCGCCTTTGTTTTGGACGTATTTGCTTGCAGTTCATTGCCAGGCCAGCTTGGTGAAGGACTGGCCTACAGCCACATCTCAGAAATGGCAGCAGATGCCTACAGCAATAGATAGCAAACCTGCCTTTAAAAACGCATTTGCTAACTGTGCTTGCTTAAGCAAAACACTGTTTTAAGTCGTACTTTCTCCTAATGACACAGACTTGAAAACAGGTCTGAAAGTCTTGGAAATCTGATCAAGCTAGGTACCTGGATACCCCTTTTCAGAACACAGCATGAAGCAAATGAAAGCAAAGCAGATGGCCTAAGGTCAGTGCTCAGTCCCGGCTGCACATCAGCACTGCTACAGAGGAATGAGCCAGAGGAAGACACACCTGTCTCCTTGTCTGCCACTACTAGAGAGTCACCCAAACCAGGAAGGGCTCCAGTGACATTTCACACTTGTATCAACTGTCTCTGCTAAAGCCCNCTTTGCCCATCACCTGAGGGTAGCCCCGAGGGACCAGATGAGCAGACTCAGAGGGGTTAATGCCTGAGGTCTGGATCCTGCAGCTTCGGGTTTTTGCTTTTGCATTTCTTTCTAGGAGAAACCACAGGGAAGCGTTTCAGTCTGGCAGTTCCTCCTTCTGCCATGTGAGCTCTGGGCAAGATCTCACCAAGGCAGTGGGGTTGGATGAGGTCAGAGCTGGTACACAGGGAGCCTACAGTGCCAGAGTCCAGAGGGTTGATTCAGCCNTACAAGCCCACGAGGGCGCAGTGCTCAGTGAATGACCAAAGAGGTGCCTGCCAGACCCAGTTGAGTGAAAAGACCTGGCTTGTGCCCTCAGGGGTTCACAATCTAGTATTTCAGGGACCGGGCCAATGTTTTAGACACTTGTAAACCAGCAAGAGAAAGCTGTCTAAGGAAATACAAGTGTCTTCAATGTAAGGAAATTTGCATATTTGTGTATTTTGTCCTGAAAGCTGCCGAGTAAGGCGTGGTAGTGAGTTTATGGTTCCAGCCAGCCAGGAAAGGTCAGTCTGGGTGAAGAAGACAGATTCAGGAGCCCCCACATTAGGAAGGAATGTAGATGAGGGTCAGATACAGTTTACTAACTGTATCAGCATCTGCTGCTACGATTGGTGGGTGACAAATGACATATCCAACAGTCTCCAAGAAGTCAGTCACAGAAACAGGGAGGAAACCCCAGGGGCAGCTACGGAGTGAATAAAAGACAGATTCCAATTCACCTGACATACTTGGCTTTTGCATGCTTCCTCAGTCCTTAGGCATGTCCCTTTCACTGTGGATAAACGATACAGTCACCCTTGTTCTCAAAATCCCACAAGATACACTGAACTGAGAGACAGGACCCCTCCCACCAGGCTGTCCACTGTTTCTCCATTTACACAACGGCCACCAGAGACTGAGTCTTTCNCCACAGCCCTGCCCTAGGCAGTCCACACTCCTGTCTTCCTCAGGGCCCATGATTAGGTGTAGACTGAGACAGTCACTCCTCATTCCTAGGATGTTTGAGANGGGGTGGAAGTAGAAAGAGACTGAGGCCCTCTGAGTTACATTCCTGGTGAGTCAAGTATAGATGCCCTTGTGGCAGAAGGGTCGCTTCCCATAGAATCCATGTGCTCCTCCTAGATTTGCTTGCTGAACTTCAGTTTCC
>LZPO01075852.1:307524-321678 GCA_001675575.1 Neotoma lepida | reverse complement strand
TACTCCCCAGGCTGTCCCATCTATCTCGCTCCCGACACTGACAATAATGGTGATGTGTAGTGAAAACAAGATGTCTTCTCTGATACAGGCACCCTTGGCCTCCACTGATGATTTCTTTTGAAACTACAAGGAAGAGTGAGTTCAAGAGAGATTGTGTGTGTGTGTGTGTGTATGTGTATGTGTGTATGTGTGTGTGCATGTGTGTGTGTGTGTGTGTGTGCACGCACGTGTGTGTTCACGGCTCCTTGGACTACACAAGCTCACACCAAAGGTTTACACTAAAAGAGGAAGATAAAAGCCTTGGCGTTACACCTAGATTAACGATGGCAAATGTGTTTGATTGTGAAAATGTGAGTGTTTCAACAAAGCTAGGTAATAAGGAACATCAATAAAACTGTCAGCACCGGCCAGTTTCAAGTAGATAAAAGAATAGAATAATTGGTACAGAAAGACAACTCTCTAAATTAGGTTAGATGAATGGAATACCCTTTTCTTCTAAGCCAAGTCACGAGGACGTTAACAACAGTAACTGATTCAATTATGGGCCATTTCAACCAAATATGATCTGAGCTGCAAACATGATTTCCCCCAAACTCTCTTTTATAAGATGCAGAAATGAGACATATCAACAGAGACAGGATGAGGACATGGGAGAAAACGGGGGGGCCACGTCTTCACTAAGGACCTATCGTAAACGGGGGCCAGGTCTTCACTAAGGACCTATCGTAAACCCACTGTTTCTATACATGTATTTCTTCCATGGGACTATCCCTTCTGCAATTAAACAAGTAGTCCAATGAGTGCCCAGACAAGGGAAAATATACATCCACACCCACATAACGGCAGGCAGGAAGGAGGCTTGCAGTGAGCGGCTCCCCAGTCTTTCCAGGTTCAATCCTGTTTTTCGTCTGCTAATGGCTGGCATTTGGTGGTGTTAACTGTGGGTGATTCATTTCAGAAGAACTGCNGTGCTTCTACAGACCATTTAAAAGGAAATGGGGTAGCTTGGCTTATTTCTCATGGAGCATCTCAGCAAAGACTCTTTGGGATAGAAGAACTTCTCGATGGGGCGAGGCTCATTGCCCAGTCCTTGGTCTCACCTATGCAGATGATCCCTTCTAGGGACAAACATTGACTCCATGGGACAAAGATGGACCTCCAAATCTGGACAGCAAATGATCCGTGCGTCTGTGTGTCACAAGTCGCAAGTAGTTACACCNGGTTGAGAGTCGGGAGTAAGGAGTACAGATTTTAAGATCAATGTTTTTGAACATCTGAATGCTGTTACTCTTCATTTTCTGGACTCAATACTCTTGTGGAAAATTTGACACATCCACAGATGTCTAGGGAGCACTCGGGGTGAACATGACCGGAATCCTATTGCCTAAGGGACATCCCACAGAGGAGATGGGTCAGCACCTTGCAGCTGGGTGTGGCTTTGGGAAGACGGCAACTGCCCTTAACATCCTAAGTGATGTTTCACATTCAAAACTGAACATGGGAATGTCTAGGCTTAATTTGAGGCACCTCAGAAAAGCTGTGGACATAGCTCAGTGGCGGAACACTTGTCCAGCATGCATGACACCAGGAGTTTATTTTCCAGATCTGAAAAAGAGGAGGAAGGGCAGCAGGAGGAGGCTGACAGTCTGAAGACGCTAGAGTGAATAGCATAGGACTTTACCAGGTAGCTAAGTGGGGAAAGACAGAATTCAAAAAGGCCATGGAGAGANGCCTTTCCTTGGACTTGGTCTTCTAAATACCCCAGTGCCACAGTTATAATAGACCCCAATCCAATGTTCTAGATGTGATTAAAATTGACCTGGAACACTCCTTTCCTCCTTGAGGATCTAAGAGAGAAGGAGGCCTTGGCCATGAAGTTAAGCCTAGAACAACCACCTTCGACTTTCAAACATGGGTTAATCATTTATGACATTTCATTTTATTCCATTTCTCTTGCTTGCACAGCAAGACAATTTCTGCCTGCAATACTGAGAACTACCTTTTCATTTGGATGCTCCCAGAGAGTACACACCCGGTCTACTTAATTTATCCTGTCTAACCTGCCATTCCTAAATATTCAATGCCTCTAAGCTGTCTTGGATAATGATAACAGGTTCCCCTCTGTTATGGAATATTAATTTAAGATGTGTTACATTTGTTTATGCTGTGGAATATTTGTTTAATGATGCAAAGATGTGTTGTATTCNTTTATGTTGTATTTGTTTAACTTTGTGAAGCTGTGTTACTGTGCCTGTCTAAAACACCTGATGGTCNAATAAAGAGCTGANNGGCCAATAGCCAGGCAGGAGAAAGGATAGGNGGGGCTGACAGAAAGAGAGACTAAATAGGAGGAGAAATCTGGGAGCAGAGATAGAGGAACAGGAGGAGGAGGAGGACTCCAGGGGCAGCCACCCAGCTGCACAACCAGTCACGGAGTAAGAAGGAAAGAAAGGAACACAGAAATAGAGAAGGTAAAAGCTCAGAGGTAAAAGATAGATAGGATAATGTAAGAAAAGTTGGTTAGAAACAAGCCAAGCTAAGGCTGGGCATTCATAAGTAAGAATAAGCCTCAATATGATTTATTTGGGAGCTGGGTGGTGGGCCCCAAAAGAGTAAAGAGCCAAAAGAGTAAGGAAAACAACCCAACTATACCCCTCTGCTCCCAGAAGCCTCTCCCCTCCTTCCCTGGAGTCCAGTCCACCCATCCTTCCCAGTACAAGCCCCGGTGCTCCCTTGAAGCTTTGCTGTGTTATTCCGGTCCAGTTNACTCCCTGGCCACACCCAGTCCTGAACCCGATGTGAATGTGCCATTCTTCATTGCCTTCTTTCCACAAGATGTGCATTCCTAACTGAAAGCAACGTTCCAGTCCTTGTGGATATTGTTTTCCATTTTCTCTTTCCCTCCCCACTTCCCAGCCCCCAATCTAGCAATATAACCAAACTGGGCATATTTGTGGANAAGCATTGGTGGGTGTCGTTCACTTGAGTAAGCCACTCCCTGTGACTCTGTGACAACCATGCTTGATTAAATAACATGGAATTTAGAAAAGGCCAAATTCTTCCATAGGACTATGGAACCTGGAGATGCTACCCTCTGGCACAGCCAAGGTTCCACCTAAAGGCTTGAATACTTGCCATGAACATAAGGCTTCAATGTCCCTAAGAAAAAGAGCAGGGCAGTAGGAAAGATCATTGTCTTGCTTGGCTTATGTTAGCTCTAGTTTCAAACCAGGACCTGCGTACGGGTCCACATTACAGACAGCTGGAGAGGGTTCCAGCCATTCCTGAAACAGGGATCANGGGCTTTCCTTTCTAAGAGACTGAAAAAAATAGATCTGTGTATTTATGAAAGGGACTCTGGGGCCACCTTTGGATTAAAAGCTAGGAACTCTGGCTTTATGTTCCTATTAAAAGCTTTCTGAAGAAACAAATGAACAAAANTAATAACAACATCAGGAGGTCATTTCCATGTTGGAAACTCTTTACCAGAGCTCTGACAGAGCAGAAGACTGGAGGGGAGCTTGTAGTGCGGTCTGAAGTGTACCATTTGCCCTCTCAGCACCCACTTCCATGGGAAGGTGATGGCGTCAAGCACTCTGTAAAGTGAAAATCTCCACNCACGTGCTGCCTTTCCAGAGCCAAACAAAGCTGGCTTCATCACATCTGTCTCCTTGAGCAACCAGAGAAAAACCCAGCAGGAAGCCACAAAGAGGAGTAAGATTTGGAAAACATACCTGCAGAAAGGCTAAAGGATTTGATGGATTCTGCCCCAAAGAAGAGAGATTTAGTAACTGTCTTCAAACAGATGAAGGGCTTTACCCAGGGCCAGCGAGAGCCTGGAGGCCATGTGTTCTTGCTCTGCACCGAACGGTGATGGGAGCAGCCAGGCTCCAACAAGAGAAGTTGTTAACCTTAACACACTCAGGATGCTCCAGAGTGTCTGGCTGGGAACAGCTTCATTTGGAGGGGGAGGGTAAGGAAGGAAGGTGAAGAANTGAAACTACATTTAGGTTTCAACCGTACAGGAAGTAATCTCTTAGACCTGGCATATATTCACATGTTCTGTTCGTGGCCTCCTTCACTGGCTCTGCTCTTGGCCCTGGTGAAACCTGCCCTCCCACTGTTTCTCTGAAGAGCCTCCCTGCTGCTCTCAAGGTGACTCTGATGAACGACACCCACCTCCCTGCTCTTGGGTCTCCAGGCTCTGAATATGTACTGAACATCTTTGTATGCATGAACGCTGTCCCAAGGCCTTGTTCATGTCGCGAGCCTTCCACAGCACTTTTCACAGGTTTGCTTCAGTTTGAATTAGGTTTACACCAAGTGACAAGAACGGACTCTCCAACTATGATGAAATACGATTTCCTAGTGCATTCCCCCCACCCCCATCTTCTGGGTAAGGAATCTGAAACTAAGCTAGCTCTGATGGCTCCTAGGGCCACACTTTTTCCCACAGAAGACACCAGGCACTTCAGCATCATGTGGCTGCAGAAAGGAGGTATGGGTAAGCCCTGCTTCCTGCTTCTCAACTTCCACAATGCACAATCCCATCAGGACCAGATTCAACTGTATTATGTGTGGTGTTTGTAGAGCAAAAGTCCTTCAACTTATATTGTAGATTCCATGCACTTTTGCAGACACAGGTTTGTGAGCCCAAATCCTATCTCTTACAATTTCTGTTGCAGTTTAGACTCTAAAAAATCTGAGATGAGCACTGCCCCTGGATGCAAAGCAGAGGAAGAAGACCTCACAGGTCAGGCCCTAACAGTCTCCCATCCAGAGGGCCTGTAAATAAGGAAGCATTGCCATGTGATCATAGCAAATAAGAAATCACACACAAATGACAGCGAAGGCAGAAATAATAACTTTCATACATAACAAGAAACAATTGTTACACATTTGAGAGTTAAGGTGCTGTTTATACTTCTGTTACCTGCGCTAATTATACTTTGACCTAATTATCAGGTGAGCCAATAGTGCCAGGCTTACCAGGGAGCCAGATGGTTGCTATTCACNANGAAAGCCAAACTAAGGAATGCCTCAGACTGGGGCTCACACAAAAATTTNGTGTGATATTAGTAAAACATCTATGACAACACATGTCCAAAATAGTCCATTTCCTTCAGCTCCTTCCACCAGCTGCAGATATGACCCATTCCTTGGCCATGAGCTCTGACAGATGAAGAATAACACTGAAGAATAACATCACATGACCGGAAATGACCTTCAGTGCCATCTGGCCTGACCCCTTACATCTGGGGTCAGGTTCCCTGGTTTAGCCAAAGCACACACTAGTCAAATCCCATTATGGTGACCTGCACAGGATGTGCAAGTGGTGGAATTTTATTAGACAGTTAGAAATCACATTATATCCTGCTCCAGCGGATGTAAACACCCAAGCTTCTTAACAGCATGTGAGCAAGAAAAAGAACCTTTGGAACACACTAGAAGAAGGGGGTGTACTTCCACTGTCACCCCCACACCTTTCTATACACTCTTTGGAATTTGTATGTGTTGTAAAATGTGTGCCACATCTATGGGTATGTTCTTCCCATTGATGGGGTTGGAGCATGGAGACAGGGTTGCTGAAGGGATGCTGTGGTAGAGTAATTAGGCAGTCAGCCCTCAGTTAGGCCTGGTTACTCTCACCAGAACACAATTAGCATTTGCACCCAAAAAGGGAGTGGACAAGGGTCTGTGNGTAGAATCNGTAGTCTGTGGCGCAATAGGGTAGTTTGACAATTGATTCTCTGGGACTTCTCTCATGCAGACTAGCTGTGGTTTATTCCTCTGTGCAACTGTCTTTCACCCTCACAATCCNTACACAACCAAAACCACCTCCAGACCAAGAGCCCTCTCAGCCTGGGGCACAGGACTGGGCAAACAGATGAATACAGCACANACGGAGCGTATCGCGAGATTACGGCTGGTCCACCCACCTCTCACAGAAGGGAATCCCAAGTCCAGAACGGCAAAGGGAAAATAGAGTTCTCTTTGCTTTAGAGCAACACATGCTAGTACTTTACAGATCCTGGCATGTGTCAGCGTTTCTAAAGTAAACTCTGTTTTCTTTAGATGAAAGAGATTTTTTTTTAAAAATGGACTCAGAATTTAACCCGATGAAAATTGCTTCGGGTATTCACATGCAATAAAGCGTAGAAGCAAGATGAAAAAAAATCAATTGCTTCTGATTTATTTATTCATTCATTGTCCATCTCCTTTCTCTCTAATGTTAAAAAAGATGTTGTTTATAATTTTGCAAGCCGTTAATCTTTTTGAGGAGAAAGGAAATAATTCAAGCCTGCCATTGGTTGCCCAGCATATTGGCACAGGAAACGCATGTTTAATTAAGGTTAGGAAAAGAACAGGAAAAAAGGAATTGATTTTTGTTTATCAAACATTTTTTCCCAACATCTACAATCAAGACACTATTGTAAACTCTCAAGTCTGATAAGCTGGGCTCACCTACTATGCTAACAATGTTTAAGGCAACTATAAGCCTGTTGTTTACTTTATTATTTTTTTTCTTATTTTTCAAGCTGGCCTGAACTGGCAGGCCTGGATGTGCAGGCCTCTTGGGTTCAAGGCATCTTCCTGCCTCAGCCCNCAGAGTAGGTGAGACCTCAGGCATTTACCACCTGTGCTGGGATAAGTTGCTTTTCTTAACCTGGCTGGTTTATTTGACTTTATTTTTGTAGGTCCTAAATATTTCATACTACATATTGTCAAATCCTCAACTCTTCAACAGCATCTTCTATTCTTGGCTGTTCAGTGCTGACAACAGAGAAGGGAAGTTGGGCATGCCAAACATAACTGCAATGAAGAGCAGAATGTGTAAGAAACCAATTTTGAAAGGATGCTTAAAGCTTTTAACCTATGCCAAATCATCCAAATCTATTAAAAGAGGGCCCAGCTCTAGTGTGGTTCCCATATGCACATGATGATGGAAATATTCTGAATACCTGCCCAGACTGACAATGAATAAGCCAGATGAAAGTTATCAGGTGCAGCTATCACACACGCCATCTGCCTAGAGCAGCGGTTCTCAACCTTCCTGATGTTGTGACCCTTTACTATAGTTCCTCATGTTGTGGTGACCCCAACCATAAAATTACTTCATTGCTACTTCATAACTATAATTTTGCTANTGTTACAAATCATAATGTAAATATCTGATATGCAGGGTATCTGATATGTGACCCCCAAGGGGTTGTAACCCACAGGTTGAGAACCACTGGCTTACAGCCTTTGCCCCTACTTACATAAGTTTCCTCCCATCACAACCTTTACCTAGAGACTGTATATGTGTGTGATTGTGGCTTTGTGCTTATAATCTGGTGTGAGTCTGTGAAATGGCCAAGCTTTCCAGCTGGGAGAGCTGAATGACAGGAATGTTCACCTTTCACTTGGGGACAAGGCCCCAAACACCATTTCTTTCGCTCACCTCTAAGGGGAAGCAGTTACTGTCTCTCAGTCTCTGCTATGCCACTAATACCAACTGCCCACAGAGAGAGGAGAAGGGAGGAAAGATGAGGCCAGTGAATACATGTCAGTCCTGTTTACTCACTACCCTGTCTAGTGCTTAAGTCTGCCATAATTGCCTTGCACTTGTCCAGACAAGGCTGCATTTTCTTGTCTTCCCTTCCACCCTGGCTGTTCAGTCTCCACCACACTTACAATTCCGCACTTAAAAGATATTAGGTGAGCAAAAGGGGAAAAAAATCAAAAGGAGAGGGTGCAAAAAGAAGAAAAATATAAATGCCAGAGAAAACCTATATGTTGTCACATCTCATCGGCTTCATTTGCCTTTTAAATAACTAGTAAAACAAATCTGTAAATGATGCAAAATGTAAGCTTCTAAAGTCTGCCACCCTCTTTGTTTCGTTTCTGAAGACCGTTAGACCAACTGGTTTTACTTCCTTCTTACCATACACAACACAAACCCCACAGAAGCCTCCTGGGAGAGGGTGGCACTCCAGAGCACCTGCCCTGCACACATCATTTGGAAATGCCTGTGTTACTGGCCTCTCAGCAAGCCTGAAATCTTCCTCTACTCCACCAGTAACAGATGGCTGGCTCCTTTTGGTACANGGGCACAGCATCTTCAAAATAACCTTCTCCTACTAAAGCATGCCAACTAATTAAATGTCACTGTGTTAATGTCCTGACCACAACAGGAAGGGGGAGACCCAGAAGACCAAGGCTCGACAGAACAGGACAAGGGTGAGAGGTCATGCTCTCCTACCTTCACCTGATGACCCCGAGAGATCGATGATCACATACACTTTTCCTTCTGGCTCCAGATCAATCTGCAAGTAAGAAAATGACAGTGGGTCTGTTAGTGCACAGGTTGGGCAGCTTGCGGGTTCCACATTCCCATCCTGAACTATTGTAACCCAGAGTCGCAGCTCCATGCATTCAGCAGCCCACAGTGTGCCAAGAGCTAGGTGAGTTAGGAATGGAAGAGCATCCAATGATGACCGAATATCTACTGTGCTGTACTAGGAGGTCCGAAGCACACCCAGAAGGGAGCGACAATCAGTGGTCTTAAACTGGGAGGGATCTTGCTTCACAATGGATACTTGATGACTTTCTAGAGGCATGACTGTCTAGACACTGACTGTCATGACTGGCAGAGAGAATGCCATAAGTGGCATCTAAAGAGTAGAGATGCCAGGGAAGCCACGGGGTATAAGACAATCCCCACAGCTAAGAATCACCCAGTCTACCAGGTCAACTGATGAAGGCTGGAAGGCTTTGTGTCATCGCCTTTTACAGATAAGGAAACTGCTCAAAGGTCCAGGCTAAGTGGCAGTGCTAGGATTTGATGCCAAGATTATCTACAGGAACTTGTGTCCTTTATTCTACATGACTGCTTCTCAGGAAAACAAGAGACATGTTAGACGTCACTCCTGTTCTCAGTGATTCAATCTCACTGTGGTGTTAAAAAAAACAGAACAGCGATGAGCCCAACTAATAAGAGGGAGAAAATAAACAATAAGCAAATATGGAAGGATCCTGAGAGCAATGGGGAAGAGCAGTTCAGGAAGAAACAACAGAAGCCAAGGCCTAGAAAGTGCACGTTACTTTATCCTGACTCCCTAGACTTAGGTCATGTGTTGGCTGCATGGGTGTTTTGTGATCCACAGATGCCAGCTGGGTTTATAAAGAGAGCCAGTACTTCTAACTGCTTACCAATGGCTTCTCTGTTCATGCCCAACTTGTTCCCTCCCCTACTCAAGCTCAGCTAACTTCTGCTATACAGAACCAGGTTGATGAAACCAGGCAGTGGAATGGGAACTGGAGGACTGAACCTCTTAAGACACCATGGCAAGGCAGGAACTCTTCCTGTGGAAAGTGTGCCTTCCATATGGGAGAGTAGTAACTCTGGAAGCCTCGGATCTCCAAGTCCACACCATGAAGCTCTCCCACCCACCCTGACACCGTCCATCTGTATACACAGAGTTCCAATGGGCTCAGCAGTGCCAGGCTCACTCCCCAGCAAGCTGTGCGTTTCTTAAGGACAGGAACCACCATCCNTTCCTGTCATTTTCCCACTGTCCCCAGCAAAGAGCAGTGCATGCTTAGNAAGTAATTCTTAGGAAGANGCAGTGCGGTGGATGTCTCCTGCTCCTTCGAGGTCAAGGGCCATGAATGCCTCCTCTCTGAAGCCTTTCCAGATACTCCCATCAGGCTGCATTCCTCCCTCCTCTGGGTTCCCACAGCACACCAGACACATTCTAATCACAGTTTTTATTAAACTGTAGCACACTGTCCATGTAGTTATCTTCCCTGTCACATTTCCAACCTCGGCTCACTTCTCTTGGCCAGAAAACGCCCAATATCCATTTGTGGAGGTGGGAAATGGCTCTAGATTCTAAAGCATATTCTGTGTCCTTCACCCCTTCAAGTCTTTATGCCCAGGGAGGAAAACAGACTTGTGATTTGTACCAAAGTAGCAATTGCATGGGACTGGGTGAGGGAGGCTGAGGGGGCCACACAATGAACATCTAATATGAGCACCTGTGTGAGGCAAAGACACTCAAGTTGAACGGATGTTCTCTCCAGGTCACCCATACCCTTTCCAGAGTCAAGGTTTGTAAAGCCACTTAGGAGCCCTGTTGCACAGCCAGACTTAGCCCCTCATGGCTGAGAATNCTGACTATCTGTTTCACATTTTCACCTGTATCAAGAGATCTCCCATGGATGAGACAACTGGAGCTCATGCATTCTGCTCAGAGAGTGAAGGAGGGCAGTGAGCATACCTGGGCCACATTCAGGGATGCCACAGGACCCACTTGCCTGAACCTGAGCTCCAGATAAGAACCAAATACACAACTGGGGATCCTACATAATACTTTTCCCACATCATTCCACCTCAAGAGGTCATGATTTTAAATGTGTGAGGAAAGCAAAGCTTCCAGGAGCCCTCACTCACTAGTACGACCCCATCATAAACATATCCCATCCCTGGCATGAAATTACAAACAGAAAAAGCAGCCGTTGGCCCTGCTGAACAGCTCTAAACCAGAATTCTGTCCCTGCCAAAGTTCAAAATGATCAGGAGCCCTTCTGCCCCTCGAGCATGGAATTCAAATAACGTCTGCCTTTTGGAGATTAGATCATCTCCGCTAACCCCCAAACAAAATGAAACACTTTCTCATATCCTCCAAGTCAAAGATTTCCCANGACTGCTGACTGTATTGGTGAGGCACAATGCTATCTGTGAAAGGCAGAGCGGAGGGCAGCGAGGGAATGAGATGGGCAGCGAGGCCTATCCAAAGGCGGGCACTGAGCCTATCTCTCTGCAAAAGGGGAGTGAGGACTCATAGCAGGGAGGACAGGTCATCGAGAGTAAAATGTATTAGGATATTAACATTCAAGATAGCTATCAGAAACCATTTTAGCACCCACGGCTCCCTCAATGCTAGTGAACTGCATTTCCCAACCGAAAAATAGAAATTAAGCCATTAAACATGCCAAAAGCAACAAAGCTTTGCAGGATGAGCAGATGGTTGCAAAGCTCCGGCCAAGCCCCAGTCAGCCAAATGAGGAGGCTTTGAGATTCCATCCAGGGTGGCAGGACCTCAGTGTCAGTGACTGGAGGGGTGGCCTAGTACAAAGAGTGGTAGAGAGTGGTCTAGCTTCACGGCCAAATTTATTTCATCACAATTCTGCTCATGGTTGCACGGCCCAGATAATGAGGCAATGTGAGCTCCCAGGCCTGTGCAACTTGCAGTCTGTCAGAGGGCATCAGTACCAGTACCAGGCAGCTGGAACGACTTAAGAGCAGACCCCATCCCTCTCTCCAGCCATTCCCAGGTCAGTTCTGAACCCCTCCCACAATACAGGCTCGTTCTACTTGCTCCAGATGTAGCCCTATTTATGAAATCTTTTTAGACTTCTTACCTCTCCTTGACAGACCTCCTAGTTGCTTTCCTTTTCTCTTGGACTATGAGCTTCCTTTAAGCTAAATCACCATTGGCTTCCCCTCTAGTCAGGGCCAGAAGCCAAGGAAATAGTGGGGGAGATGACCACAGCCCTTGGCTTCAGACCAGGCCTGAATCCCAGTTTTGTCTCTTACCCGCTGAGTGACCTCAGACAATTATTTCCTCTCCATAAGCCTTGGCTTCATCTGTGAAATGGGTTGTCATGGAAATTCCATGAGACAGGCATGCAAAGCACTTGGCACTCAGAAAATACTCAGTGTGTGGAGAAGAGAGAATTGACCGGCTAGATGGCCTGAATCAAGTAGGGTCTACAAGACAGCTCCTCAGGTAGAGGTGCTTGCCACTAAGTCTGATGATCCAAGTTTCATTCCCAGATGGTGGAAGGAAAGAACCAACTCCCACATGTTTTCCTCTGACCTCTCTCTGTATTAGTGTCATGCCGCATGAGTACAATACATACATGCATAACACACACACACACACACACACAGAGAGAGAGAGAGAGAGAGAGAGAGAGAGAGAGAGAGAGTCTTCAAGTCCCTCCTTTTTAGTCCAAAATTCTTTCTACTCTAACAACCCCCCAAATAAATAGAAGACATTTTGTGTCCCCTGATATTACTATATATGATTACAGGATATCAGATGACATTTTAGTGGTACTGTGACTATCAAAAAAGGTAAGTCCTGTTCCCATCCTGGGGGAAATCGAGGGCCAGGCAAGGCCACCCCCTAGGCATCAGAAGGCCCATGGTACCATGAGAGATAGGGAGAAGAGATGATCACAGCTTCCTGGGCATCTACTTTGCTTTGGATGCCTTCACATGCCTTGGCTTACTGAGGCTCTTGGAAGTCAATGACAGTCTCAGTTTCCAGATAGGAAAGGGGGTACAGTATGCTTTCTGCAGTGGTGCCCCTCAATACTACCTAATCANGGAAGGAATTGATTCTGCCTCGGCTCCGAGGTCAGACTTGTGGCCCCTGCTANCTNTGGCTCACAAAGGCTTCTCTGATACCTGTCCAGGGTNTTCTCCTCCCAGCCCATCCAATGTCCTCATTATCCCTTCAGTGGCCAGTGGCTTCCCAGGCCCAACCTTCCTAAGGCACATCCTCAGCACTGCACTGAGCCCAGGGGAAGGTCTGTGTGAAGATGCCATACATTCCAATGAAGGAAAGTGCCCACGGAGACAGAACAAAACACCCAGAAACTCCCGAAGCAGCAGGACCTCAAAAGCAAAGACTTACATGTGCTTCTGGGTGGCACCTGACTATTTCTAATGGCCTTCATGGGTCCATTTTATTTAGTTCTCATNATTGACCTGTATNGTAACAGGTACTGTGTCGCTCTATGAATAAGAAGCAGATATGGTAGCACGCACCTGCAATCTCAATTCTCCCAAAGTAGAGACAGGAAGGTTATGATTTCAAGGCAACCCTGAGACACAACAAAACTCTGTCTCAGAAAAACTCAGCAGTAGAGTGTTTGCTTAGGTACACAAAGTCCTGGGTTCACTCTCTTGCACTGCAAATAAACAAATACTTTAAAAGCTGAGGTTATAAAGAGGAGGGGTAGCCAGTGTAGCCACAGTATGCCAATGAGGGCACATCTGCTTCAGGGCCATCATACATCCCTTGTCTCTGGGAATGTAGCCCTATAACTGAGTATTATAAGTAATTCAAAAAGAGCTTGCCTCCGANAGCTCCCAACTCTTAGGCCAAGGATCCTTCTAGCACCCTACACCCACCCATCAGAAACTCTGGGCCGATTCGTTTTGAATCAGAACTCCACTGGTGAGCAGCCAACAACTTCCTTACCTATAAAGTATATGTCAGGCTTCAGTGATCTAGGTATCTGTGCCTGTGTCTAGTGGACCAAGGGTTTCAGTGACCCACAGGTATCTGTGCCTATGTCTAGGGGGCCAAGGGCTTCAGTGACCCACAGCTAACTATGCCTGTGTCTAGAGGACCAAGAGTTTCAGTGACCCACAGGTATCTATGGCTGTGTCTAGAGGACCAAGAGTTTCAGTGACCCACAGGTATCTATGCCTGTGTCTAGTGGTCCAAGGGCTTTAGTGACCCACAGGTTTCTCTGCCTGTGTCTAGTGGACCAAGGGCTTCAAGAGCCAGGCAGCCTGAAATTCAATCAAACTTCCTCCTAACCACAGACCAACTTTCACCTGAGACCTCTAGACAAACTTCCCCCTGCCTGGCTGAGGCCACCTGAGTTTCACTTCCTCTTTCTAACTATCCCCAGGCACCAAGCTTAGGGGGAAGAAGGAAAGATGGNGAGAGAGGCTCAGAGGGACCTAGTTTCACCTACTGGGATTACCGTAATTAAATGTTTATTTCTCTTTCTTCCTTGCTTGGAAAAGGTTGGGGATAATGNAGGAGGTAGAAGAANCACCTGAAAAGGAAGCTGGGTCTAGTGGCTGTGGTCTGTAATCTCAGCTACTTAGGCAGCTGAGGCAGGAGGNCCATAAATCCACATTGGCAACTTTGTAGGACCCTGACTCCAAACCAAGAGAAAAAAATGGGGAGATGGCTCAGTCACTGATAAGCTTGCTACATCGGCGTGAGGACGAGTTCAGATCCCAGTATCCATGTAGGAGCCATGTGTGGGGGCACACATCTGAAATACCAGTGCTAGGGACTGCAGAGACAGGGGGGCTATCTGGAGCTCATTGACTAGTCAGCCAATGGGGGGGGG
>LZPO01075852.1:277476-296793 GCA_001675575.1 Neotoma lepida | reverse complement strand
TAGGCCCTCTTTGCAAGGTGGAGTTTGTATAGTGACAAAAGAAAACACCGAAACTGAACTAAACTTTGAAGTTAGCATGCAGATATTTCCTGGTAAGGACAGACTGTCTGCTGCCGCGATTGCTCTGACACATTTGCATATCCCATCCCCCTCCACTCAAACCCCCAACCTTCTGCTAGGAGGAAGCAGGAGGCTGCTGCAGGGCTCCACAGCCCAGGCCTGTTGTAAAAAACACACTGCCGTGCAGAACTTCAGCCTGGACCCTTCCCAGGTGCCCCGGGAGGCAGCAGGGGAGCATGTGTGCGTATCTTGTAATACACCACACAGGGTGTGCTAAGAGGACTGGGAACCAACGCCAAGGGCAAGCTGCTGTGAAGGAGACAGTTACTCCCAGCTCACTCCTGTGAGAAACCGCCAGAGCCATTAGCATATTTGCTGACCTTGGCAGTGTGATGGTTAATACTATCAACTTGAGAGAATCTAAAATCACCTAGGAGGTAAAGCTCTGGGCATGTCTGTGAGGGGATGCCTAGGTCGGGTTGAGGCGGAAAAGACCCACACTCATATATATAGGTGGCACAGTCCTGCGGGCTAGGGTCCCAGACTGAATATAAAAGTGGGTCATAGCTAAGGATTAGAATATCACCACTCTCTACTTTCTGGCCACTGACATCATGTTACGAAGTGCCTCACATCCCTGCCATTGTCACTTATCTGCCATTCTCNTAATTTGTGAACTGAAATAATAATCCCTCCTTACCTTGTATTTGTTAACTCTTTTGTTACGGCAATGAGAAAAGTGACTAATACATGTGGCCTGTGAACAGTGAAAATTTACCATGGAAAGGTAACTGTACTCCAACCCATCCAGCCCACCGAGGGCACACAGGCTGCCATCTTTTCCAGGGCCCCTTGGTGCAACCTCCCCCAGCCACTTCTGCCCTGGCAGCTGCTTCCTAGGCTCCCAGAACTTCCATGTAGACCAAATATCAGACTGACCATCTTCTACAGAGGAAGAGGAAAAGACAGAGAAATCTCCATCAGAAATTCCAANAACTCCTTATTCATAAACAGATGCGGCTTTCAACAAGTAAGAAACATTTGGCAGGTGGGATGGAACAGCAGGTAAAGGTGCTTGCTGGTGAACCTGAGGACCCGAGTTCAATTCCCAGGACCCGCATGGTAGAAGGAGAGAGCAAACTGCCCCAAGCTGTCCCCTGACCTCTACACGTGCACCATGACACACATGTACACAAATACATATAATTTTTAAAAATTAGAGCAAACAAATGCATGCAGGAGGGGAGGGGCTTGGTGACCATTAGATACCACTGGGACACTGGTTATTTTCTGATGCCTTTTGAGTATGCTTAAAAATCTTCCATAAACTANAAAGAGCAAGATGGGGAGAGNGGGAATTGGGTGCAGGAGAGAGGAAATTATCACTTTAAACACCTCTACTGGTCTGTGCTCCAAAGGTGTACCCNGGGTTTTTCTAAAGACCTCAATTAAAGAGTAGAGTCCTTTCCAACAATTCAACACGATGCTGCCTCATGGAGAGACAAGGGGACAAATGCTCCCTAACTATAGCTGTCCATCTTGGGCATCCCCATACTCTCTGAGGAGATAAGTGGCCCTCTGCCCCCCANCCCTGGTCCTGGTGCCNTCAGGCCAATGCAGAAGGGGATAAGTATTTTAATGTCCTTTCGGGATTCATGGTTGGGAAGTGCTTTGGAGAGAAGAATTGTCCTTCACCCCTTCTGTCCTCAGGAAGATGCTTTTCCACTCCAGAGGCTATTCACCCTACACAGTCAGGAGGGATGAAGGGAACCGATACTGTTAGCAGAACTGTCTTGAAGCGGAAAGTGATCTCAGACCCCTTTGACGGCCTCAAGAGCACTTCACCATCTCCATGTGTCCCACTAGGCTATGCCCAGTAGAAAGCCAGGTACGCCGACTCAGCACTGTGCTAGACGGAGGCTCGGCAGCTTCCAAGGCATTAAGNGAGCCACCCACTGGGCACAGTGCCAAGGTAAATCCAATGACAATGAGCATGTTCTGCAAGGGCAAAGCTCACCCCACTCACTCCAGGGACTGTGACCCCGGGCATGGCATTTGCTGAGTACAATCTTTAGCAGGGTGGGGACCGAGGCAACTTCCAGAGCTTCATGCCTCTTCTGCTGCCAGCTGCAGAGCTGGGCATGCCCTCAAACATGGAACCAGGAGGCCTGGGGACAGCNGGGGAGTAACAAAGTGCTGAAGGAAAGGAGCATGCTACATTTAAAGAGCTCCATTCTAGGCAAGTGAAAGTTGCTCTCCTAGGAAGACTGAAGGTGTCATTTAAGCCACACGGCCAGGGCTGCCTGCCACTTTCTGCCCCTTTCCCTAGATTTATTACTATCAGGTGATTTTTTTTTTCAGAGTGTAACATACACACTGGTACTTAACTGGTTAAATATGACGAAGTCTACCACTCTACTTCCTAGATAACCTAGTTATTCTCTGACAGTGTGTGTGCGTGTGACCTATGCATGTGTCGTGTATGTATGTGTACATGTTTGTGGGTCTACACATATGTGTATGAAGGCTAGATATTGGTGCTGGGTATCTTTATCACTTCCCACCTTATTTCTTTTGAGACAGGGCCTCTCCTTGGACCAGAGCTTGGGTCAGCTAGANTAGATCTTCCTTTCTCCTCCATCCCAGTGTCAGGATTACAGGAGCTCACCTCTGTGTTCTGTTTTTTTACACGAGTGTTGGGAATCTTTATGCAGGTCCTCANGCTTAAGTGATGACAAGCAATTTACCAACTGAGCCATCTTCCCCACACTGACTCTGACCGTTTAGTTCACTAACCTATCAATGAATGGTGGGTTTCCTGGCTTGAAGACAGCCAACAGTCTCAAGGACTCGTCTGAGAAAGCAAATTCATCAGCTCTGCCACTTGGTGTAAAATATTTTCCAGCCCATCCCAGTTTGCTTTTATGCAGAACAAGCAGAGGATCGNAGTGACTGATGATAAATAAACACCGTGAGTCTAGGTGTGTTGCTCGAGGCCATGAGAAGGATGTGTTTGCCAAGGGCGACCTTCTCAAACCCTAAGAATCACGGCCCTGAGAATCTACCCAAATGCTCAGAGCCATAGCTGAGGCCACTTCCTTCTTTGCCAAGTTGCTTGGGGCATAATGTTGCATATCAAAGAATGAGTTCAGAAAGAGCCTTGGCTCCTCAGGGACAGGGTCCCATTCATCTTAATCTCCTCTAGCTTCAAGAGCCTGCAATTAGGGTTGGGATAACAGTCACCAAGAAATGAGGAGCAGAACCCAAGAAGATAATCACTTATCTGTAACTATATTTTGGCCGTTACTTATCAATCACAGGTCCGCTAGTGAGAGATAAGGGTAATTATTAATGTCAGTTTAAATTTTGCATAGGGGAGTTATTACGAAAATAAGGAGTTAAGAGACAACCCTCTTAATGAGAGAAGATTAAGAGGCAAACACTTCTAACTAAGGCAGAAAAAGATGAAGCCCCTGATTATGTAACACGCTCAGGGAGTGACAGAGATTCATACCTCTTGCCCCACAGCATCCCCAAATGCACCCCTACCACCACCCACACTGACAAGTCATGTCGGTTAACCAGCTTGCAGATGCCACAGCACAAAGCTCGCTGCCATCCAGAGTCATCCCAGGGCGAGCAAACCCAGACAAAGAGAATCAAGCACCCATGTTGTGTTGAAGATCCTAGCAGCTGGGCTCCACAGCCCACAGCCGGCTCATCCACNGACAGCTCTGACCTTACGGAGGGCTTGTGCTTCCAGGCCCTGGTCCTTACCTGCTGCCGCTCTCTGCAGGCAGACAGTTGGGACTACTTCCTCATTTTTCCTGTGAGCCCATAGCACTTCTCCCCGAAGTCAGGTCACATCAGGCACAGTTAGTGTCCCCAGGTCTATGGGTCTTTGTTGACACAAAAATCTGATATATACAACCACTGATAATGTAATTCTAAAGATATATACATGGAACCCAGGAAGAGCTCTGGACAAAGGCCAGAGCATTCTACAGCCTACTCTCCCATGCCCTTCATTTAGAGCCATCTACAGTTTCTCCCACACTCTACCTCTTCTGTCCTTCCAATCACTTATCTCTCACACTCCTCCTCACAGGCTATTGTGCCAGCTTTGACTCCATCCATTCCCAGTATCATTCCTCACAGCCTTGGTCTCAGAGTTCCTAGATGGGTCCTTACTCTCTAAATACAAATCCACCCAGTGTATAGGAACACACCCAACCTATCTACAGTATATCTGCCATCACGAGGCTCCCCTTGCCCCATTCAATTCTCTCAAATATACCACAGGTGACATTCAGTTCCTTGACATGACACTGTAGCCCACTTCCTCTGCATTGTGCCCTGGGCTCATCAAATGTCTAGTTCTCAGCCAAGCTTACCCACCCACTCACACCAGTGTCCAAGTCAGTCTTCCACTCGGGTTCCAGGTGTGTTCCTTCCTGGGACCCGTCCTGACAATGCCTGCCTCCTCCATCATTCTCATCTGCACCATGTCACCTGAACCATGTCAGGGACTTCCAGGTCACTGGTATCAACGNTCCAAAGGCAGGCTCCATAGACAGCTTTTGGTGGTGGNGGTGGTGGGCNGGACTAACCAACCTCATTGCTCCCCTAGCCACTCCACAGTTCCTGAGGCCTACAAAGGATGAAGCACCAAGTGCTGTTTAGTAAACATTCCTCACTTCCTTCCACACCAGGATGCTCTTATGACTTCCTTTAGCATCTGGGACTTTGGGGATCATCATTACAACTTCTAAGTGTCCCGTGCTAAGGAATATAATGTTAGATTAGATGTAAATAACATTGAAAGTGGTGTGCTTCCTTTCCACAATCAATGGTTTCTAAACACTACAAAATGATGTTTAGCCTGCACCCTATGAGATTATCATAGATGCGGGGGANGGGGGAGTATTGCAGGGTGAGTTACCCAGACTNTCCTTAGATGCCTCTTCTACCTTCCCACCCCCAAGCATGATCTATTCACCTCTTAACNTCTAAATATGCTGGCANCATAATGGCTTTGATGTGTGTATGTGCTGTTTGTATGTACACGTATGCAATGGGCGCATGTGAACCTATGTTCGTAGGTCAAAGATTGACACTGGGTGCCTTTATCTCTCACTCTCCATCTTATATTTTGAGACAGGGTCTCTCACTGAACCTGGCGCTGACTGATTGGCTAGACTGCCTGGCAGCCAGCTTTGGAGACCTGCCAGTATCCTTCCTTTGCTGTGCTAGGGTTATAGACATGCATGTGGATGCCAAGAAGAAAACACAGCAGGCATTGATCAAGCCATCTCCACAGTTCATTGGCTCTGTGACCTCTTAAGAGGGTCTGTTACGAGGCCTAAAAGGCTTTCAAGNGGTGAAAGACTACAAAGACTTGAGGTTGCTGCTACAGGGAAAGAGCCAGAAGGCCAGGTTTTCTGCCTTGCTTTAGCCACTAAGGTCCACGGGACCCGCTGCAATCTCCCAAGCACTTGAATTGCTTCAGATGTGAACTCTTACAGGGACAGTGACCAGATCTACAACAATCCCATGTCAAACAGAATGCCCAGGACAATCAACAACTCAGACAAATGAACAGACACAACTCTCAGTTGGAGAAAGCACAGCGCTGTTTGGGTCCTGATAGGTTCAGGGGTGACACACCTCTTCAAGGGCCTCACTTCAAGCAACAAAATCAAAGTCTCAACTCCATCATTCCTACTGCCGTAGTCACATCACTGACTGGCATTTAACATCCTTCCAAAGAGCAACCCCAAACTGAAACTTCCAGCTCTCCCACACCCCNCTTCTGCTCAGCCAGATTGCCACAGACCACGCCAGGCCTTTGTCACTGCACCTTCCTGAATACACTTTGTGTCTCACAAAATCTCCACTTGTAAAAGTCCACATACAACTCTCCGGTCCACATCCCTCAGGAACCTGCTTCNCTTACGAATTAGGGTCCTTTATAGGCAGGGCTTCAGCTAAACCCACCCCTCCCCATGTACTTTTTTGTTCTGGGACCGGGAGATACTCCTTTTCCTACCAAGAGCATGTGGAACACTTCTAATTATTTAAAAGGTTCTCAACAAATGTCCATTAGTTAATTAATGTAATAGCATGAACATCCAAAGTTCTATTGCAGTCAGCTGGGGCACCACTAAAGAGTCATCCTTCCCTTGCTTAACACCCTTCTTTACTGCCGAGCTCATCTCAACCTGTGAAAGGACTGCATCCAAGCCTCCCTCTGCACCCCTCAACTAGGATCACTTCCGACCCCCATGACTCTCACTAGAACTCTGCCCAGAAACACCCTATCTTCCAGATCCATGCAGTTACAGGGAGGCTGGACAAGGACACAGCCCGACCCCATCCTGATGCAATTACTTCCTCCTGTTCCTGTCTCCCTGTAGCCTTACCATTGTTCCTTATTTAATCCAGAGAGCTATTCTGAATGAATTATGAGTTCCCTTCCATCCCACATCCCCATGGCTTTCAAAGCTTTAGTCAGCGACTCTCAAGGCTCTGAGTCAAACAGTTTCACAGCCCAGCCTGCGATGGAGTGCCATCCAGATCCCGCCTCGGTCCTTTAACCTCCCACGTTCCGTCTGTACTACGACTGGGCTACCTTCTTGTCACCTGGACACTTGTCCCAGGCCCAGGAACATGAAAAGCCATGCCATCAACTAGCCAGTGTGGCAGAGAAAAAGAGAGAGAGCCAGAAGAAGAGAGCCATCCCTGAAACCACAGGCTTGGAGGAACACACTGACCACTCAGCTTTGTGCCTACAGTCACTGAGGACAATGTGTCCTCTTGGGTCCATGCTACAGACCTTGACTCATAGAAGCGGTGTTCACCAGAACCCACTAGGCGTGGGGGTGGGGAGGCGGTTCTCTGAGCCAGATGAATTCTCAAGGCAAGGAAAACAGACATACCCATAATATAACAACATGGACTTGGGAGCCAGAGGGGCTATAGGCTCAAGCCCCACTTAGCTGGGACCTCAAACAAGTCAGTTATTGTTTCCATGCTTTTCTCTCTATCGGTAAAGATGCACCTCATAGGCACTGTTGCTGGGTTCTGAGGAGTCGGTTTCCATAAAGTATATAGGATTATGTATCCTAGAGTACAGCTCACCCTGGTTATTATTACATGCCCCTCCCCCTCTGCGTTGTTTGGGCAGGAGAAGCAAACCTCCATGAAATCGTCCGGCCTCCCTGCCCCCACCCAGTGTCTTCAGCATCTCAGTCATCCAATGCCCATTCCAGCATTCAAGCCACAGCCACCAACGGGCCTGATGGGATTTCTTCCTCAGCAGTCAGGCTGGATTCTCCCAAGCTACTGGATACACTTGGTAGCCAAGGCAAGAATGTTGACACAGGTTTTTATCATTAGACATGTTTTGGAAACATGTGTGGTGAGGGCTGAAGCCGAGCAAAGGAGAAAACAATGCATTAAAAAGATCAAAACCAGGTCTCCACCTCCTCGTATTAAAATTATAGCGGTCATTCGCCACCGGAGCCAGCAGCTTTATTGAGAGGTTTTACTGTTTTGAATTCAAACTGTCAGCTCCAAATGCTGGCCTGGGAACCAGATAAGGCAGATGGGAAGAATCGAGGATGAAAGGAAGGCAGAGGGCTGACTCCTCAAGCCTTAGATGAACCTTTCGGATAGTCTTGTTTAANGACAGCTTTGGAGAGCGAGATGCACTCAACGGAGGCCTGGCCCTTCCTAAGCTACATCTGGAACGACTGAGACCTCAAATCATTTATCCTTTCTTTTCGAGATCTTCCGGTGGGGTATTAATATCATACATGTTATCCTTATGGCTCAGATGAAAGTCAACTTTCAAATGCAGGGTGGGGGTGTGTGTAGACATTCCATCCATCCTCTGAAGTCAAAATGAAAGGAATCTCCAAAGTGGCAAGATACTGATTTTCATTTACAGCTTTAATCACAAATGTTTGGGAGGAACATTTCAACATAACAAAACATGTTCTTTTAATACCCCCTGAAGTATATATTTAAAGTATATTTTGAAATATATTTTAAAGCATTTCTTTGTCTTTTGTTAATTTATGATTTCATTATTTCTCTACTGAGCATTCTAAAACCAAGAAAGGAAAGAAAAAGAAAAATTTCTCTCTGTGGTACAAGACAAATTTTACCCCACAGTACAGTTGATTATGCAAAGTGATCCTGAAACTCTTATTGCAGGGGAAGAAGAAGGCCACAGATTCCCAAGCANACCGTCTCTTTTCTCCTGTAACATTCTGAAGACCAAGCTGTTTAAACTCTGCCCAGCTTCAGGGCTGCGAAAGAAATTCCAGGAAGCTGAAGGATGGATGGAGCCACTCTGCCTCTAATGTGCCCCGGAACTCAAAGAGCAGGCAAGAGGCATCTTTCTGGGTTCTCTGATTGGGAGGGCAGGTAGAGGGAACACCAGGCTCGCCTTAAAAGGCAGGGTTATATTCCCAGCTTCTCCTGCNTTCACAAAATGACATCAGACAGGTCATAAAAACTGGGTGAGCCTCCGTGTCGGCAGAGCTTGAAAGTTGTCTGAGGATTTGAAATTTGGCAGTCAGCAAACTGTAAANCTCCGTTATATCTATATAAACTGTAAAGCCCACTGAGAGGTTATCTGCTGCTGCTGTAACAGACTANAGGGTTGTGAGTGGNAGTGTAGAGGGGTGCCAGTCTTTCTCTACGGGGGTGTACCCCTGAATTAACATTCTGNATATTTCCTATCATTTGAGTCTATATGTGTGCTATATGTGTGGGTCTCTCATGTGTGCATATGCTCACATATGACATGCATGTGGAGGCCAGAAGTTGATGTTTAGTGCCTTCTACCTTATTATTTGAGACAGAGTTTCTCACGGAACCCAGAGCTCACCCACTGGCTAGACTGGCTGGCCAGTGAACTTCAGAGATCCACCTGCCTCTCCCTCCTCAGCACCAGGATCAGAGAGAGATGTGCGGCTGTGCCTGGCTTTTTACAGGAGTGTTGGGGATCGGAACTCGGGTCTTCAGGTTTGCAGACTGAGCCATCTCCCATTTGAGACTTTCGTTTTTTTTATTTTGATTTGGGACATGTAAGCACTCTACCCCACCCTCTTTTCATTTTTTTTTTTATTCTCACTAAGTTGAACCCACGGTAGCTTTGAACTCATTCTGTAAATCAGGCCGACCTTGACCTTGCAACCCTCTCCACTTAGCCTCCTAAGTGTTCAGGGTTGAGTCAAGAGTAATTTCTTTACAGGGGAAAAAAAAATACCCCAGCTTTCTATGGCTTTTCAGAAATACTGTCTCAATAGGAGTTCAGAGAGGTGATTGCAAGAACTGCTCCCCCACCCCACCTTGCCCTGTGGAATCTCACACTACTCCACCATAAACAGCCATCCTTTTAGAAGGTATCTCGGGAAGGGATTAAACCCACCTTTCACTCATGCCTGGGGTTGGCTCAGCCTCTCTGGGCCAGGGAAAGGGGGTTTTGATGGAAATATTATGTAGGGAAGACGGACATTGGAAGACGGGAAGGGTCCATCTGGCTGACAATTCCAGCCAGGGAAAAGTGCTAGGGTGGCCATGGGGACAAGGAGTGGGGATGTTGGGGAGCAGCATAGAAGNCAAGTGATCCAAAGACAAGGGACTGGCACCTGGGAAGTAATTACAGTACGAGTACGGCAGGAACGCAAAGATAAGGATAGATGAAACAAGACCAAAGGAGCAGAAGCCAAGAGTTACACAGAAGTGTGGAGTCCAGACAGNGAAAGACTGCTGCCATCTCATCATGACACACAGGAAGGCAAGGATGCCTCTGACCATCAGGTGGCCCACATGGATACCCNGAGGAAGGCCATGTGATCTCATCCCCAAAGAGAGGCATCCATCAATTTCCCAAGGGCTGGAGCATCGGGATAGCTCCAAATCCTTAAACCTGACTGTTGTTCAGGATATGGTGCAGAAATAGAATTCATTTCTTGGTCATTTAAGGCAACCATCCTGTCATACTCAGTTGGTTTGGGGCTCAGAGCAAAGGTAAACAGCACCCCAAAGCAGAATCCTCAAGTGGCACTCACCAGGAAGGGCCTCAATCGAGCCTCTGTATTATACAGTGTCAGCCCACCACACAGGTAAAGAAAGACCAACATAAGGGAAGAGTAAATGGACAAATGAGAGGCCCTGACATGAGCCTTGCCTCAGTTGTCAGGCGTAGGCATCTCTAACCCCAGCATGACTGTGTATCAGAGAGGCGGTCACTAGAAACTGAGACCTGATGGTTGACCAAAGCCCACCTCAATAGGAACAGGCAGAAGCAGGACCAGACACGACTAGCTTCATTCGTGGTAGCTACAAGTAGTGGTGCCATGTCTTCTCAGCATCCGCCATTCCTTAACAACCCTTGGCTTTTCTTACAAGTAAGAGATAAAAAACTGTATGTGGTCAGAAATTTCTGTCCATAGCAGACCTTTCCCATGCAAAGGCTGGAGGTAGGGGAGTCGGTAGAANCTCTGGCTGAAAACTTAGGAATATGCACAATAACTGTCTTCCCCATGAAGCCACAAAGAGTGAACAGGAGGGGTGGGAACAGGAACTTTGATGAGATCTGATGGCAGGGACCCAGAGAGAAAAACACAAAGCATTTGAGGCTTAAACACACACACACACACACACACACACACACACACACACACACACACACACACACACACACACACGGAGGAAGAGGAGGAGGAAGAGGAGGAAAAGTGATCAGCATTGACTACCAGGGTTGAGGAGATGGCTCAGTTGGTACAGTGCTTGCCATGAGAGCAGCATAAGGACCTGAATTCAGACACCCACCACCCCACATAAAGAGCTAGGATCGGCAGTGCACACCTATAACCCCAGCACTCCGGAGGCAGGAACCACTAGCTCTTCAGAGTCTGCTGGCCAGCCAGGACAGCGCAATCAGTGAGCCCCCTGGAGAATCAATGAGAGACTCTCTCTAAGAAATACAGTAGACAGCATCTGAAGAGATGTGAACCTTTGGCTTCCACTGACACACACACATGCACACATGCTCAGATCCACACAGGAACACACAGGCACACATGGGGCTCACATACATAAACAGACATGCATGTGTGCAAGCATGCACATGTGCACTGGGAAGATGAGTCAAGTAAGAGGATGGCAGGGCCAGACATACCAGAGCCACAGAGGAGAACGGAAGATTTGGAATATCCTAGAACNACGGCCAACCTGCCATGGTCATAGCTCAGAGAGCATTCTGCTCTCTGGGACCAGCGTGTTGCCAAATGTGTTCGTTGGTAAACACTATAAAAATCATGTTATTGACCCTGAGCCACCGAAGAGAAACCAAGAGGGGCTATCAAATTTCCTACCTAATCCTCTTATAAAATTAGTGCCCTCTTACATGGCAATGGACTTCTGGAAGGGGAACCAAATCATACCAGAGGGTAATTCTCCTGTGGAGAGGACATGGGAAACAGGTTGAGCACAATCCTCAGACTTGCTCAGCACCAGTGTAAAGCTAGAGCCATGTCATATTGACATATGGACCTTTACAGCCTGAAAGACCTAAGAGGATAACCCAAAGTCATACCCCGTTGCTTTGTTTAGGGAGATGTCACATTACCCCAGCCTCACCAACCTGGGTAGGTATGCCATCCCAAGATACCTTGTTGGGTCTCTTCTCTTAAAAGCCCACTGGGATTATAGCAACCTGTAATGAAAGTGTTATCCAGAGGTTCTCCTCCCTCTACCCTCATCCCAGTAGAGGAGANAGNGCTTATCAGGGTTAGGACATTCCAGCAGCCCCACAGCATCAACCCTTCTCGCCTCCTAAGGCATCTCCCAAATACACCCGGGGTCTGAAGAAATCAACATGCCCGGCTCGCACCTGCAAGCAACTCTGCCCAGAACTGGAGCTCGTCATCCCTCCCAAACCAGTGGTGACGAGCTAATGGCCATCCCTCCTCTTCCACACAGAAGCATATAGATCGTCTAAGAGTTCCTACTTGCCTTCTCCATTTCCAGCACCAAAGATTCTTAAAATCCCCCTGGCGGAACAGAACAGTCAGCCCCTAGAAATGGTACCTGGGATAAAACAGACCTGGACTGATGCAGAATTCTGACCTCTAGTCATAGTAAGAGACTGCGACTGCTGTGTAATGGGGAAGCACTTCCTGGGTGCTCCCCGACAGGCCCTGTGAATCACAGTGGGTGTGAATCATTCCCAAACAGTCCACAGCCCTCTAGGAAAATAACTCCTTAATCCCCTCAGTGTGTGTGTGTGTGTGTGTGTGTGTGTGCGGGCGCGTATACACATCTAGATGTGTATAAGAGACAGCCACAGTCTTTCTACGGTCCCAGCTGAGGCAAGCGCTTCATCACGATGGCTGGAGGTGGTTCCCCTCTAGGCCCCACTAACTTGAAATCTACCCCACTCTCTTTCCTGTTCTCATTCCCACTCCAGGCTGTCTCTGATCACCCGGCCCCAGGCTCTGTTCCCTGATAAAAGTTAATTTATTTATGACTCATGTTGGACACACACAGACTCTTCTTGGTTTTTTAATTTACTGTCCATGTTCTTGGAGGTTTTGATTTTATAAACACTCAGTCCATCTCAGCTGTGGTTCCATTTATGCCATGAACACACACAGGCACTCTAGAACACCGTGGTGTTGGGCGCTTTGATGTTATCTCAGTGGGTCCTGATAAATGACCCGTAGGTTATTTCTATTCTAAAGAGGAGACTTGGGATAGGCCATGATGGAGTGCCTATTATGCCTATATTCCTCCCCCAGCTGTCATATGTGACATTTAGGATTGGAGCTTAAGTCTTGGGGTAGCCCCTTTGATCCTCAGTGGACCTCTATCTTCTCTTTTTGTGAAGGAGAGCTGGCCCTGGGGTTTCATCCAGCTGTATATTCTCATGGACCACACAGTGTCTAGCAAGAGGCTGGGCCCAGGGCTAGAAGGAGAAAGCAGAACAAATCTCTCTATGTCATCGCTGCTCAGAAATATGGCCCTTCATTAGCATCTGCCTCTGCTCCTTACCAGAGAATTTCGATAGAGAGCCATCTGCCCGTAGCCATTAACCCCGGCCTGCCCTTCCCTGCTAATGCACTCACCGAGTCACTTCAAGGCCCTAAAAAAACAAAACAAAACAAAAACAAAAACAAAACTATAACCCGTGACCAGGAAGGCCTTGGCAAAGAGAAGCCAGTGAGCCCATCCCAGGCCCTTGGAAGAGGCCGCTGTGCCTCTGAGTCCAGTTAGATAAGTGCAGAAGGAAGGTGTGTGGCTTCCTGGCTGGTGATTAACGCAGTGGTGAGGTCATGCAGAATTCCCTGGAGGTTTGAATCCTGGAACTCAATTATAAACACATATTAACCCCAATGCAAACAGGCCTCATTCCTAGGCTGTCAGCAGAGCCAGGAAACTGTAGAAATGGAATTTCAGTGGCCATTTTCTTCCAGTCTTGTCTTTTCTGTATTTTTGTTTTTGTAATNAAGATTAAAAACGTCTCAGACTGACAAGGCTTCCTAACTCTAATCCATCCACTCGATGTTGAAGTGTTCGATCAGGACACTATGGCTCACTAGAGCATGTGGTTTCCCAGGACTCTCT
This sequence comes from Neotoma lepida, assembly GCA_001675575.1. NCBI lineage: Eukaryota > Metazoa > Chordata > Mammalia > Rodentia > Cricetidae > Neotoma > Neotoma lepida. The sequence continues at coordinate 283,089 of LZPO01075852.1, read as the reverse complement.
CCCTCCCCTAAACTGCAAGTTAAACAAGCACAGAGAAAAATGCCATGAATTCTACATGTACTCCTGTGACACCACCTACCTGGGTGGCAGTTCCCACACTGGGTGCTTTAAAGGTCAGTGGCACATTTAACTTACACAACCTACTGATTAGACACCNTTACTATAACTTNCCGGCATCGCCTCCAGGCCAGGTGCTGCTCGCATGAACGTTTTACATCTCATTTAAACCTCACAACAACACTAGCACTGGCCACGTGGTCCAGGAGAGGACTCCAGGCATCCAGGGGTGCAGTGATGCCTGAGGTCCCCCTGGAGGAAAGAGGGCAGTCACAAGCACAGGCTTCAGCTCTTGGCCATCACAGTCTTTGGTCTCCTGTGTGGTCCACCATGTCCAANGCTCCCTAAATCATGTTTTCATCGGTTCACAGGTCAACAGCAACAATTCCAATTTCTACTTTATATTTCAAACTGCTCTTCTGCTGGCCAGGATAGTTTCCCAAACGAGGGCCTCCTCTCTCTGGGAGTGGAAAGGACCCTTTGTAACTGAATGATGCTTTGCATATTTTCAGAAGCCTGGACATTACTTCTCCCCCTGAGACTGCTGCTATAGGGCATGTAGAACAATNCTGTTAACTTCATTTACAAATGCAGACTCTTCACTCAGTAGTGGCAGGACACAGTAAGAGTCACACTGCTGCTCAGGGAGGAGGCTAAGACCAAAGTCCAGACTGCTGGTCCTTTTTCTTCCTAGGCTAAGATGAAATGACTACAAGTAGGTTTAAGATTTTCCCTACGGCTGAATCACCAGATGGGAATGAATGAAGGAATGAATGAAGGAATGAATGAAGGAATGAATGAGTAAATAAATAAATAAACAGAAGGAGGCTCCATGTGTAGAGGTATGAATTTATCTGTAATAGTCACCGTAAATATTAACTTTGTGTTTAATGTTTAAAGATATTAAGGAGTTTGTGGAAATGGTATGGTTGGTAAAGGGCTTGTTGCACACAGATGAGGATATGAGTTCACACGAAAGCTGAGTATGATGGCACACATCTGTAATCTCAGTACAGAGAGAGAGGCAGAGCCAGGAGGATGCTTGGGGCTTCCTGATCAGCTAGGTTCANCGAGAGACCCTGTCTCAAAAACAAAGTGGAGAGCACTTGAAAAAGACACTCGACACCAACCTTTGGCCTTGATGTATGCACACACAAACACACACACACACGCCTATACATACATACACACACACACACACACACATATGCCTATACATACATACACACATATACACACACACACAAAGTAATAAATTTAAAATTATATCATTAAGTGTTTAAAACATGTATATATATGTGGTTTAAAATTCAGGAATCACAGAAGAGTTCAGGGAATTCAGGGAAATGAATTCCTCTCATATGTTGTTATTGTAAGAATCCACACTCCTCTCCCCCAAAATTGAGCAATCTGTTTTTAACAATTTAGAAGCTGTACCTCCTCTCCAGANTCAGGCCAATTCCGAGTTTCCTTAGTCACACAGAGATGGTGACTTTTATTTCATTTTATTTTGTGTTATCAACAACTGAGAATACATGAACATCATCACAATCCAAGGAGAACATAAAACCAATTTAATACAGGATTGGATAATCTCCCTCCCTCCTCTAGCCCTCTCTTACCCAGAGACTACTATTCCTTTTTTTTCCTTTTCAGTGGCAATCTATATATTAATAAGCATAGTCACCTTTTTTCAAACTTTAATAGCCTGCTATACACACTCTTCTGTGTGAGAGCTTTGGTGCTTATTGCCCTTGGACAGCCTTCTGTCAGTACATACATACCCTTGCTTCATTTTAAGAGCTATATCATTGTCCACTGTATAGNTCTACCACAGGTTACCTAACATGGTCTAGTTACCTTTCATTGTCTTTAACCCAAAACACAGCTACAACAATCACAGATGACAACTGAGGCAGAGGCTACTGGATGCACTCAGTGTCAATGGTCCTCTATATAACAGAACACATGCACGCCACATTTCCTAACTGCCCTTACAACCTAGGATGGCTATGTGACTAACTTCTGGCCATAGGATCTAAGCAAGTGCATACATGATGACTTTTAGGGGCTTTCCTTAAGAGCAAGCAGCTGTATTCTCTTCATGCATCTTCAACTGCATCTTATCACACACATAAAAATTATGAGACTTGGAAATGGACAAAGATTTTATGGCGTTCCATCCGATGCAAACCTCTGTGTTATCCCACGCTTGCTTTCTTTGGGTCATTTTACAACTCTGTGAGGAAAAGAATGCTGTAAACAAGGCCAAGTCCAGATTCTAGAAGCACGAACCACATCCAAAGGAGAGGAAGCTTGTGGACATTGATCAATTCTGCATCCAATTGTTGATTTGCTTCCACAGTCCTGATGGCCTGCCTATGTAAATTCAGTTCTTCCTGGAGCCAGGTCCCCCACTCATAAATGAACTAAATAAAATCTTAACTGTGCATTTATTTTACATGTTTGGTAGTCACTGTACTACTTTTAAAATGCCCTTTAATAATAAGTTTCTCAGAGAGCATCTTCGATAAATGGTGCTGGTCAAATTGCAGTTGGGTGCAGAAGATTGAAACTCAATTATTATCCCTCCCCTGAACAGAACTCCCAAAGGATCAGGGATCTCAATATAAGAGATGGATCCCCTGACTCTGTTAGAGGATGAAGCAGTGAATATGACTCAACTTATAAACACGGGACAGGACTTTCTGAACAGGACCCTGTAGCAGTAAGATCAACAATGAACAAACGGGACCTCTTGAAATAAAAAAGCTTCCGTACAGCAAAGGACACCACCATTCAAATGAGGAGGTGGCCTACAGAACGGAAAAAAAAATCTTTACCAGCCACACAGTTGAGAGAGGTTGGTGTCTAGACTATGCAAAGAACTGAAACAACTAACGCCAAGAAAAAAAAATTCAAAAATTGGGGCATGAAACTNAACAGAGAGTTCTCACAAGATTAAACTGCGAATGGCCAAGAATGGTTTTATTTTTTTAATGTTCAACATCTTTAGCCATCNGGGAAATGTAAATTAAAACTACTTTGAGATTTCATCGCACCCCAGTCAGAATGGCAACGGTCAAGAAAACAAAGGACAGCAAATGCTGGCATGGATATGGGGAAAGGGGAACACTTAAGTCACTGTTGGTGGGAGTGCCAACTGGTGCAGCCACTAGGGAAATCAGTGTGGAGGTTCCTCAAGAAACTAGAAATAGACTTAGCATATGATCCAGCAATACCACTCCTGGGCATAGTCCCAAGGACTCTGTATCCTACTACAGAGATACTGGCTCATCCATATTCATTGCTGTTCTATTCACAATAGCCATGGGATGGAAACAACCAAGATGCCCATCCATTGAAGAACGGATAATGAAAATATGATTCAGATACACAATGGAATGTTATTCAGTTGTAAAAAAAAATGAACTTATGAAATTCCCAGGTAAATGGATAGAGTAGAAATACTCATTCTGAATGAGGTAATCCAGATCGAGAAAGACAAATGCTGCATGTTTTTTCTCATATATGGATGCTAGCTTTGAAGCTTTAAATGTGTGCTTTCAAACTGGAGTGCCCACAGAGGGCAGGAATCGAGTAAGAGTGTCAGAGTTCAAAGGAAAGAGGAAAGAACACAGGGGTATGAAGGGGGAAAGGGAAAATGGAATAGGAAGGATAAGGTAGAGAAGAGAGTATAGGGAGAGATAACCAATACTGAAGACCTTAGAACAAGACATATGGAAACCTACTACCACAGAAACTTCCTAAAATACATATATATACATATATTTAAGGAGTTCAAATAGTTACCCTATAATGTTCGCGCACAATGCCTCCCCCAGACACCATAGTCTATCAAATAAAAAGCCCAGTGCCAGGTATGGATTACTCCTTTGTGACTTGTTGGTTAGTGAGGTCCCATTGACTCTCCNCCTAAAATATTATGGGCTATTGCCATTGCTCTTGGATACCCTCCAGAACTTGGCAGTAAGNTCCTATTGCTCACACCTTTAATCCCTGCACTAGGGAGGTAGAGACGGGAATATAAGGTAGGTGGAGAGAGGATTCAGCCTTTCAGTCTGAGGATTCATAGAGACAGGAGCTCACTTCCTTTCGGCTGAGGAGTTGGTGAGGTGAGAGGTGGCTGTGGCTTGTTCTTTTGTCTCTCTGATCTTTCAGCATTTACCCCAATATCTAGCTCTGGGTTTTTNTTAAGACAAATTAGGATTTGTGCTGAATCTAGTGCCCAATGTGGGGCTTGAACCCACTATCCTGAGATTAAGAGTCTCATGCTCTACTGACTGAGCTAGCTGGACATTTATAATTAATATAAGCCTCTGAGTGATTATTTGGAAGCCTATTGTGGGATGGAGTGGGACACAGAAAAGCCTCTCTACAAAGGGACCACATAGCTGAATCATAGGACATGGAGAAATCAAGCTAGTACTGACCTGGAAGCTTCAGCCACACAGGCTAGCTTTTAATAGNTATGGAAGGNTCTATGCATGCTACCAGGGAAGAAAACTGACCAACAGTCTTACCAAGCTGTGAGCTCCATGACATACAATAACATAATCCCTGGCAAGATACGCCCAATAGTGTAATAGTGACATGAATGTTATTGAAGTAACCACTTTCTGATTAGGTTTAAATCCTGNGTCNCAAGACAAACCAGTGCCTAGGGCCAAAAACCCAGCTGGCTACGTCACAGGCCTTAGAGAAGAACCTAGTACTATTATTCTGCTAAATGGACATAGTAATAAACTGCCCCCTTTCTNATCTTTACACCCATAGATTAGTGCATCTCTCAACCTTGATCAGAGAAGCTTCNTTTTGCAATAAATGGCAATTGATACAGAGACCCATAACTGGTCAACNTGTAGAGAATTAGAATCTGTGGAGTACTCAGCTTTAAGTGGGGCATCTATATCACATACGTCTCCCCACCTCCAAGACTCAGGGATCCTTGTGGAAGATGGANACGGAAATATTGTAAGACCCAGAGGGAGTAGATGTCTATAGTGAAACAGCATTTATCAGATGAGACATGACAGTTGCACACATGAACTCGCAGAGGCTGGGACTACGCACTTAAGACTTGTACAAGATCAAGCCAGGCAAAATCCCATCATGGAAGAGGGAGGGCTCGTGAAATCCCACGCCTACTTGGGAAACTATTATTGCTGATGNCTATTGGGAAAAGAGGAGTCAGTTTTCTTCAGGGACTCAGGCCTTGGGAGGCTACCTGTATTCTAGCATACAGCCCCACATCCATGCATATGGTCAGCACTGAATGAACTCAGAGGGTATTTTTTTAAAAAATAGAGAAAGAGAGCACAAAAAGTTGGGAGGAAAAAGTAATAGGGGATACAGGAGGAATGCGATGGGAGGTGGATTTGAACTAAACATATTAATATGAATGAATTTAAAAATTTTTAAGTAAAATATTTTTTAAAAATAATCCTTTTCTCAGGCTGGCAACATGGCCCAGTGGGTAAAAGTGCTTTATCATGTGAGCATGATGACATGAGCTTGATCCCTGGGACCTAGGGT
>LZPO01075852.1:251371-272325 GCA_001675575.1 Neotoma lepida | reverse complement strand
CCTAGCCACCTCGTGCAACAAAACGATGTGGGAGGAGACGGTCCTGAACAGCACAAGCTTTTTCTGGCTTGCCTTGCCCCATGATGCCATGGGCTCTCACCCTAGAAGGCCTTTAGAATAGCCAGCAGCCTCGTTTAGTAGCCGATATCCGGTTAGGGTTGGGGTGCTCCTCTAACACCCCACTAGCTCTTGGCTTTGGCACATCAAATTGTTTGCTCCAATAGCTGCAGCATTTGTACAGAGAACTCCCGAGAGTCAGGCATGGAGTCAGCAGACAGGACAGTGACTTAGGTGCTGCAGGACTGAGGACACAGACGGATCAGCCACTGACAGACTAGGCAGCTAGACATCCCATACAGAAAGGGGAGAAACACGCTGTTACAAGACATCTGGTGCTCGGTCCAATGCTGGCCAAAGACAAGGATGTTTAAATTCTAGCTTTGCCCATAAAACAAATCTCTAGAATCTTGACTGGTTTAGACAGGCTATTGGACCCTCCACCTAAAAATATATTTTATAAAATTAACTAAATTTACAGTGTACACAATACTTTGGGAGGAAGCACTCTGTTATTAAAACATTTCAAGAACAATTTACTAAATATTTGTTCCATTGACCTAAATAGACCATAAGCCACAACAAGGAAGCCAGCACTCCTTATGGCTAAGTACACTCGCTGGCCACTTCCAACCCATCAATAAATATTAGCAGCCAACTACAGCTGGAGACCAGGGAGAGATTAAAGTTCAAAGCATGCTAGGACTGCTCTCTTAAGCCATACATGATGAGCAGGGCCAAAGAGACTCTAGCTGCCCCCTCCACCATCTGTGACAACACCAGTGGGAAAAGCGTGTCATGGGCTCCCTTCTAATGGNGACCCATGCCCCAGAGGAGCTCAAACTGTCCACATGGCAAAATTCCAGTGGGAAACGGACACAGGAACCTCAGCTGTGCTTAGGGACAGTGCCAGCTCCTGTAATGCTAAGCAGAAACCAAAGCACGTATCCAACATTTGTATCCCAGGACTTAATTTCCATGTATGATTTTGCAATGCGAGCAGAGCATCTTATTCAATTCAAACCCTGGGTATATAGACCAAATCTTGCTGTCTTGTGTCTACACACTCACGCTTGTCTTCAGGGATCGTGCTGTTTATCAAAAATGGTTCCTCTAAGATCACCACTGTCTGGACCATTTTAAACTTTGAATTTCTTTTGAAATCATCTTGGGACACTGTTTGGAATTCTAGCACCACCTCTCAAGACATATTTTATTGTACTTAGATGTTCAAAATAAGCATGTATGTGCATGGCTACGACTTCTAATNTCACTCGAACAATTATCCATCTGGTCCCGATCTAGGTTCCTCACGGATGATATCACACACAAGGCTTCCTCAGTCAACAGTTGATGAGACAACAGCCTCACCTTCTATCCAAATAGAGTTGTATTCTCCAACCTGTGGTTAAAACTGTTGTGTAATAGGCAAGATTATCCTAGGAAAAAAATCTGCCCTAGTGCTGAGGACAGAACCCAGACAACCCAACCCCAGAAAACTTACAGCATGCTCTAGTGTCTATGGTGTACATGCTTCTAGCTCTGCGTCCGTTGGAGTCTGGATTCCATGGAGAAAACAAAGGGAGGCCTGTGTGCATTCAATCCTTTCTGCTTTTAAANATCTGTCAAGTTCCTAGCTGTGAATGGGGGTTGAGTGGAGCATTCTGAAGTAATTTGAATTCCCTGGAGGGTTCAGACCATTTGCTTTTAGAATTGTGCCATAATACATTTTAATTTATTTGTTGTGGTGAAGATTATGTCAGAAGACAAAGCCTCGCCTTCGGTGGGAGGCAAGCTGTCACAGGCCTTGTAATGGTCCACTCTGTTGAGATTTGCAAAACATACTCACGTTAATTACAGTGGTTCACCCAATCCAAGGCCCCATCACTGTAAGGTAGACTACTTCATGCATTACTAAGAAAGAAAGAAAGAAAGAAAGAATGCTGCCAATTAAGTATACCAGGCTAGCTTTGTAAGATGCATCTGGAATTCTTAGAGGCTGAAGGTGAAAATAATGGCTTAGNTTTGAGGAAAGGATATGTTCGTTTTCACTCTCAGCCTGGGTGCGATATAATTAACCCTATCATCCTGGAAGGGGAAGAAGAAGCACNAGAGAGGCCCCACCCTAAGGACAACATAAGCAGCAGGCTCTGGACTTGGGTTTCTGGACCAGTTCTTGGTGTCGCCCTCAGACTTCACAGCCTCCCTCAGGCTAAGCAACTCACCCATTGGTGCCAGCCAGGAGACCCGTGGGACAGAGGGATGTCCTCCCTGGGACCTTGCTTCTATTACCAGGAAACCTCCCACCCTGTCTCATGCCTCTCCNGCTGCAGAAACTGCGTGTTCTGCCCAGCTCTGAAACTGTAGGTTCATCTTCTCTCCATGCTCCCATGCTCTCATCTGGAGCCTCACCCCACCTGGAAACCTGGGAAGCATTCTCCATCTACCCCACCCCCACTCCTCCTAACCCCCACCCCCACCCCTGCACTCCCACATACCCAACAATCCTCCATCATGGAGTGTCTATGGGGTGGGGGTGGGGGAGTAGAGTTCAGCCCCTTCTGTCTATACTCCAGAGCATCTATCCAATTGTTTCTCTTTCTGTAGTTNATCATACTCACACCTAATCGCTAATGAAACACTGAAAGTGGCCGTTGTAAAATAATCCAAATTGTCCTAGCTACTCTTTGGCTCCAGGCTTTTTCCATCACTGCCTGTGCCTTCTTAAGCCTTGCATGCCATGACCCCACTCTCCATAAAACTGTAGGCAGCTCATGAATTCCAGAACATCAGCACGANAATCAGGGCTCAGCTGTCACTCACTCACTTTGATTTTGCTCATGCTGCTCCGTCAGCCCATGATGACACTCCCAAACTAATGCCTACCCAGCTTCCAAAACTGGCTCAGAGATCTTTTTTCTTGCTTTCTTTTTAAAAGAGATTTATTTATATTTATTTTGTGTGTATTGTGAGTGTCTGCATGTCTGTATGTGTGCTACCTGTATGTCTGGGCCCAAGACAGCTAGAAGACGGTATCGGATCCCCTAGAACTGGAGTTCTCAATAGTTGTTAGTTGGTCCACGTGGGTGTGGGAACAAAATCCTTGACCTCTGCAAGAACAGCAAGTGCTCTTACTCACTGACCCCAGTGAGTAAGAGCGGTGTAGCACCGCTGTGGGCTACACTTTATCACACTGGCCTGTTCCAAGCAGCCTGATGCTCCCATACCACCCTGCCTCATCCCACCCCAACTCCAGCCCCTACAAGATCTTTTCCAAGCTAGAGGTCATCACATTTGTTTTGTTTTTTATCATGTGCNTGCATGTCTGTCTGTGTGTGTACTGTGTACGTGTGTGTTCATGTTTGTGTGTGAATGAGGGTGGGTATGCATGCATGTGGGGGCCACAGGTTAATTCCTGGTGTCATCCTCAGAAATATCGTCTATCTCATCTGAGACAAGGTCTCTTATTAGCCTGGGGGTTACCAACTAGACTAGACTGGTTGGTCTCTGAACTCCAGGGGTCCCCTTGTCTTCACCCTGCTCCCCGCTCTGGGGTTGTAAGCATGTGCTATTATGCCCAGCTTCTTACATGGATGCTGGAGCTCGAACTCAAGTCCTTGTGCTTGCAAAGCAAGTTGTTTGCCAAGTGGACAACCTCCCCAGTCTCCGCAACCTCATTTTTTGATTGCCTTAAGCGCTAACATACTACAATGATCCGCTCTGCTTTCTGCACACAGTGAATCCTGCCTGTGTGTGTTGGGGAGGGGGCTGCAGCTGTGCCTCATTCCCACCTGGAAATGCCTGGCAGAGTGTCGGTGCAGGGGGGCCAGTCAACGAAGATTGGCAGAAGGAAAAAAGCGAGCTTCAATGCTGGTTCAATTACGAGTCCCTCCCCCTAGCTTAAATGTTAAGGCTTCCTTGTGCTCCTCTGACTTGAGCCCCCAGGTTGAAATTCCCCACAGTGCTTCCAGCAGGACTTGACTCCTGCCCACCAGCCAGATTGTGACTCCTTCCTGTTCTCTCTGTCCTTACTCCCGAAGGATGAAGGCTGCCCTTGAGCCCCAACCCAGGCGTGGCTCTTACTGCCTGTGCTCCAGCCTATACACAATGCCTATTAAAACCTTCCTCAGTACCTGCCAAGTGCTACGGGTCTGGCTGGGCTCCAGCCATTCCAGCCTGGCCTGGGACCACCATCAATAATGTGAGCTCTCTGGAGTTAGAGCCTTGACTTTGGGGATTTCAGGAAGGGCTTTCTCTGCCTGGGCACCAAGAGCTGGGTGCAGTCACCGGACCCACAGTGTGTACAACTCTCCTGTTCTGTTCCTCTTTGTCTCTCGGAAACACCCAGAGCACTGCTCTGGGCTACACTTTATCACACTAGCCAGTTCCAAGCAGCCTGATGCTCCCATACCACCCTGCCTCATCCCACCCCATCCCAGCAATGACATTTTCACCTACCCTGTGTTACCTAGCCTGGATAATTACAGGAAACTACTACCCAGCTTGGCCACCTTGAAGGCTATCACCCACCTAACCTGCTCTCCTTACGTTTCCCTGCCTTGTCACCAAGAAACATGGGTACTGAAGTACTAAAGGCTTACAGTATTCTTACTGGGCTGCAGCCTGCTGACAACAGACCCAGCTTATCAATCATGTGCATATGTGTGTACGTGTGTATGCACATATGTGTGCGTGTGTGTGTATGCGCATATGTGTGCATGCATATGTGGGTGTGTACGTGCCTGCAGAGACCAGAGGAGGTGGATCCCTCTGGAACTAGAGTCACACACAGTGTNAACTATCTAATATGGGTGCTGGGAAGCAAACTTGGGTCCTCTGGAAGAACTCTTAACCACTGATCCATCTCTCTAGTCCTAACAATATACTTTATATAACTTGAATATACCTATATTTCAAAGGTGATTCTTTAGCTTACCAATAATGAATATAAGTTGAATCATGACAGAGCTCGGAAAAGAAAAAGAATTTAGGGCATAGTGCGGTACTGCATTACTGTATTCCCATCACTTAGGAGGTACAGAAGGACAGGTCTGAGTTCAAGGCAACCCTGGGCTACATAGTGAGACCTTGTCTCAAAAACAAAAACAAACAAACAAACAAAAAACCAACCAACAAACAGGAATTGAAAAGGAAAGAGGAAAATCAATAATGAATAAAAATGCTTACATTTTTAAAGAACTAAAAAAAATATATGAGGGGTGTAGTCTGGCTGTAGACTGCTTGCCTAACACCCAGTGTTAGCTCCAAGCATTGCGTTCCCATCCCCAGCGCTCACACTTGCTCCTTCCTCCCATCTCTCTCTCTCTGTCTCTCTCTCTGTCTCTCTCTCTGTCTCTCTCTCTCTCTCACACACACACACAAACACACACACACACAAACACACACCAGAAAACACACATGAGAGAAGGGAGCCTTCTGCGGAGTTTGACTTACACATAACTTGAAACAATATTACAAATTCTTGACTTAATAAACTCAAGACTCAAGTACAGATTAAAACAATAAAAGCTAGGCAAAAAAAATTTATTCCCATCAAATGTACAACTAGAATTTAATATTTTGCTAGCTTCCAACCACAAAAGTCCCAGTTTTACACATTTTTTATTGTATCTTTCTAAAGGTGGATTTGTCAAGCAAGGAGGCTCAAACATGTTTTAACAGCCTGTTTCTTTGACTTATAACCTTTCAGTATTTGGACATACAAGGATCTTCACGGATGCTACAAGTGCAGGGGGCATGGGTAGGAGGCAAAGCAGAAAGCAGTGCTAAGTTTCGGTGGTAAGAGTTTAGTTTCTCAGTTCAAATCACAGCTCTGCTACTTATGAAGTAGGTGACAATTCTGGGGAACCTCAGTTGTCACATCTATAAAATGGACATAGCAAAACCTAGCTCATATTATATGATCTATACATGTCAATCCCCCTTTTTAAGAAACTTTTCTACAGTTACTTTTTATTGTTATCATCTGCCTTCTGCAACCTCACCCAGCCTGACCTCACTGGCCCCCACTGTGTGCTTCAGGGGCATGAGTGACCTCACTGGACCCCACTGTGTGCTTCAGGGGCACGAGTGACCTCACTCTTTGAAATCAAAGCTGGAGAAGGCACACTCAGTAAGTCTGCCCTTCCTACCCAGGACTCCAAGTACCTCCCCTCCTATCCATCACATTATGCATCCTGCAAAGTCCTCTCAGGAGTGCTGGATAAAGTGTAGGACCAGAACGAGCCTCCATTCCTTGCAAGCCAAGAGACTCAGTGAGCCCAGAACTAGCAATTTGCCTTCTTGCAGCTAACATCCAGCTAATGCCATAACTGTGACAGACCTGGTAAAGCTCACAGAAGAACAGCAGGATGGAAGCTGAAAGCACCAAAGGTACCCACTATAGTGTCAAGCGAGCAAGTAGGGGCTTTGGCCAAACCAGAGTTCTGAAGTGCTGCCCCATCCCTGAAAGGGTGCACACCACACTCAGCCATTCCGAACAGTTGCCTTCCAGAGGGTGAGGCCTTCTAGACTTGCCTAAAGGTTCAGTATCTCTGTCTCCTTCCATAAGTTCAGTGAGCTCTGCAAGTCTGCATTAAGTGAAAATTGAGGGCAACCATGAGCCTGGTGCCTGGAAGACAATTGTGACCCGTGAAACATGGCTTATGAGCCAGGAGGAGCAGGTAGGCTACACACCTTTGTACTGGGACTTCTGGTGGGCACTGGACTATCTTAGGCAAGCCAGGATTTGTGGTCACTTTAGAGGTGGGGGACAAAGTATGGCACTAGAGGTTTGTGGCTCCTCCCCGAAGCCCCTGGGCTGTGTGTGGAATAGGACTAAGGTGACCTGAGTGCCCAGTCACTTTGCTCACCTGGACAATGAAGATAATGACGCCTGCCCAACCTATTTCACAGAAGTGGCCATTGGCCACCTATAAAGACATCAAACACTCCCGGCAAGCATTGTTCTCTCCCTCCTGACAAGGCTACCTCATTTAAGCTGAGTTTGATGCTCCTGAGTAAGTACTATCTTGAGAGCTTTAGATCTTTATCTGTAGAATTAAAGAATCCTTATGGCCTCTGAAGTCTTTTCAGGCTCCATCATCCTTGGCCAAGGCCCTGAGAGAAATGCTTGTTCATAAACAGCCATGGCTCACCCTCCCTTAGTGACTGCAAAGAACTACTGACCACTTTCCTCAGGACTTCGCCTGTGTGTACTTATTTCATNCTCTCAGCTACCTGATGAGGCGGAGTTATCCGATAACCCATTTTACAGATGGTGAAGCTGAGGCCAGAGAGGTTAAGCTAATTTACCTGGAACTGCATTGCCTGAGTCAAGAGGAGACAGTGCTCGGTCAACAACTTCAAGCTTGACGATCATTTCAGTTTGGTAATAAAATGAGACTCGATAGTAGCCACTGCTCATACATGTACTTCTTGCTCCGCACTAAGGCTTATTGGCATAACAGGGACCATCAACATGCTTGGTGGTCATTACATCTCAGAAAAGTAGAAACAACCATTATCCTCTGGTTACCCACCAGGAAACTGAGGCATAGAGAGGCTGTGTGGTCTACTAAGTTCTCTGCTCGAGAGATGACCCCTGCCGTTTTGTTAGTATACAGGANGACAAGAAGTCAGAAGCTGGCTGGGGACCCAGAGAAAACATCAAAGAAATAACTGGGATCCAGCAGGTAGAGCAGAGAAGGGCACTGTATACTGAAGGCACAGCATAGGCAAAGACAGATGACTAATGGCTGTTGTCAGAGAGATGTGAGCAGGCCTAGAGTGAAAGGGATGTAGGGTGAGCAGTGTTTGCTTTTCTATTATTTTCAATTGCTTCATATGCTTGAGGTTGTAAAAGCATTGCTGTGCCTCACAAGTGGCAGAGCTCTGCANAGGCAGATGTTCAGAATCCTTTTTGGTATTGCTTGACTCCACCCTGCTCTTAGCCACCTGGGAAAGAACCAGCAGATAGTGAGAAAAGAAAAGACTGAGGTCCCTCAGGAGGGAAAAAGAGCCCAGAGAGTCAGGGTGTGTGTTAAAAAGTAGCTGACTATGTAATGTCTGGGCCAGGGAGAGACGCCAACACGGGCATGCAGCAAGCAGCATGCAGGGCAAACGGTTCACATGTTTAAGACTTGAAGGCAAGCATCGGATGGATGTGGAGGAGGAGAGGGAGATGAAGGTGGAAGGGAAGAGTGGTGCAGTCCGGAGCATGAGTCAAGATGCCGCAGGGGCAGAAACTCCAAGACGAAGATGCGCTCCCTGACAACAGACACCGTAGCTAAGGAGGACCAGAGCCCACGTGACAGGACCCAATCCGCTCATCAGCTGAGGTCTCCGGAATTCCCAGTGGAAGATCTTGAAAACAGGACAGGGTGCTGGCCTCACCTCCCCAGGAAGATAGAGACAGGTTTTGAGAAGACAGACTTTGAGAAGCCAAGACAGTGGAGCACCAAGTAGGTAGAGGTGGGTAAACAGAGATTAAAGACAAGAGCTTAGAAACAATAAACCAGCAACGGGGATCTTGAGTTTTCTACTTTAAGGTTCTCTATTAGAAAAGAAGCAGGGAAGGAGGAAGGGAAAGGAGAGGGAAGGAGGGAAGAGGCAGGGGAAGAAGGCAGTAATAGCCATTCTTGCACAGCATACCATAGGTGGCTATAGTTATAGATAATATTTCAAATAATCAGAAATGGAGGGGGCTAGTATTGTCACAGTCTAAAACTGGCACTGGGAGTGAACAGGGAAAGTTAGACCTTCAGAAGGAAAAGAAAAGAGAANGATCAGAGACCATCCCCGGTCTCCCTTTAGGGACCAGGCTGTCAGGTAAGATTCATGTTCTTCCCGGGATTTCCAGTGACTGCAATGTGCAGTTTCTTCTCCGGGTACCATGAGCCGCACAGAAGGTGTGCACTGGAATAAGAGCCTGAGTGGGAAGGAGCAAGCACCTTGCTTCATCCCAGCTGGTGTGATCCTCCCTAGAAGATAAGAAACCCAGCCCAGAATGCAGTTCCTTCCGCTAGGTCTTGGCAATACATTTGCCATTTCCAAACACAGAAAATCACTCCCTGCATAATTCATTATTCAAAGGAAATGCCAGCCCAGAGTGCTCCACTCCATTTATTCTGGCAGAAGAGTTAATATCGTGCCGTGTGTGTGTGTGTGTGTGTGTGTGTGTGTGTGTGTGTGTGGTTTCTGAAAGAGACCCACATGAGAAATCACTTTTTAAAACGTCAATATCTAAGAAAGCAAGCAGAGAGTTTAAAAGGGCCATAATTCATAAATCAATGATGCTATACTCTTGAGGAAGCACTCTGCATTGACTGCTCACCAATCCCATTTGCAGCAACCTGAAACATCTGTGTCTCTCTGTGTCTCCAGCAACGTCCTCAGCCGCCACTCACAGCCATAGGAGGCAAGCTCCCAGAGAGACCAGAATCCAGGAGTGGGGAGGTGGGTTTGCTGTGGATTTGCTCTATATTTATTTCTCCGAGTGTCTAAACAACCCAGAACCAATACCTGAAACAGGCCCCCAGACCAATCTGAACATTCATGACTTCTAATCCCCCTTGCTTGGCATTCCAGTCAGACCGATAACCAGGTAGCAGGGACCTTGCTCTTGTCCTTGACAACCCGTGCAGGTTCCAGCAGAGCCCAGATCCTGGTTCCAAATACATCAGCGACAAAATGTAAACAATCGTGGACCTTGTTGATGGCTGCTAGTGGCATCCATCAGGACAGGGTGCTTGGCTTTGATCGAGGAGGTGGAACCAGGAACTGACTAACAGCCTGCCACCAGCTCCTGCAGAGGTAAAGGTGAGCACACAGGAGAGGAATGAGGAAGTGCAGGCCAGAGCTCAGAGTTGTCTTATGACACCAGTATCGTGGATGTACCAAAGCTTGGGTTGCTCGGGAATTCTCACATCAAGAAAATGTGATCACCTGGACCCCAGGTCAGCTCTCAGGTTTCCCAAGGGTAGAGTTGAGGGGAGGCTAGGCTTTTTTTCTTCTTCCTTACTCAGCCTGTCCCCCTTCCCCTGGGATATCTAAGCAAATGCAGAAATCATACCCCCTGCTTTTTATCAATGCTATGCCAGGATGAGTGTGTTTATAAAAATCATTCTCTCATTGAACCCTGAAAACAAGTACGGATAAAGAAACTATTCTTGTCCCTCCTTTTACAAAGAAAGAAACCAAGCACGGAGAGCTTAAAGTGAATCACCCGAACTTTCATAGTTGGTAAGTGGCCAAAGTGGGGCCTGAACTCCAGCTTGGTGAGGAAGCCATCCTCAGTCACTGTAGACCCCTGTGTGTTCCTGCCAGGTGAAGCGTAAACCGGTGGGAGGGGCAGTCTCCCTTGTGCTTAGTATAATGAGGAGAAGCAGCTAGTGACTAGTGATAACAACATTTACTGAGCACCATGTTTCAGCAAAGCGCCTGTGTGCATGTGGCCACTTACGGAGCCCAATCCCCAACCTCCCATGAACTCGGCTTCGGATCTTGGTGATGACAGAACAGAGACCCAGAAAGCTCTCATAGTCTACTTGGTAGGGCAGGACTCTCATCCAGTGCCAGGTCTCAAGCTCCAAGAGCGCCAGTTACCGCCAGTGAGAGCAAGGCAGACAGTGCATTAAGTTGGAATCTGGAAACGGCCACTTCTAAGAAAAGTGCAACCCTTTACTAAGGTCAGATAAACTCTTAGGATCGAATTCAGCAAGTACTAAGTCAGGCTCATTAAGTTCAGAACTCTACATGAATCAGAGGACCCCATGCCTCCAGAAAAGGTGGATGGAGGGGGTATGAGAAGAGAGAAAAGCTGATCCCATTGGCCAAGGGGTGTCTAAAGGTAGCAGGGAACATAAACCTACTGGTGCAGAGCTGCAGCTTGTCACCCCAACTGGAAGCCAAGGTTGTGTTATTAGCTTCCACTCTTTGGCAGAGGGACTTAATTACACTTTCTTGGATATTAAAAGGACACAAGGGAACTGGGGACTAAGTCAGAGGAAACAGAAGGCAAGTGACTCTCCCTACTCCTTGGGCCTCATGACTCATGGCTACAAGCCTTTTCAGAAACTGCCACTCTANGCCTTCTCTTTGTCACTAAAGTGAGATGGGAGGCCATGTGTGGGAGTTAGAGGGACTCTGATGGGCACTTGCTTTGTCTCCTTTGCAAAGCAGGTACTGACCTTGAGCCTTTCCATGAGCTACAGGCTTCAGATCTCTTGAGAGCTATGCCACCACATCCCCCATTCCACCACCACCACCGGGACCATGAAATCAGGCTACTGGTTGATTGGCTAGAGAGGTACCATCTTTGAAAATATCCATGGGAGGCAATGGAGCACAGTGACATACATTCAAAAATCTACTTCCAAGAGTTTCATGTGTCTCTCAACAGTCCCCCAGCAAGTCTAGAGATGAAAGCAAGCAGCCACAGCAGAGGGTTACTCGAGGTTGTAAGCACAATGGTCAGGACCCGGGTAATCCTGGAGGGCCCTGGGCCACGATGGAGGCCCTGATAGAGTGGCCATTTCCTGAAGCTCCACTTCCTTTCATTGTATTTTGGTGGAACAAAAATGTCACAGTGAGCCGCCATTGGGTCACCTAGGATCCCGGAATGGATACATCCTACAACCCTTGAAAACCCACTCTGTGCCCTGATAACAAGGCTAAAAATACCACAAGCCCTAGTAGTAAATTTGAGATTCCAAATCAGAGGCAGGAACACGTGCCTCTGTCTCTGTCTCTGTCTCTGTCTCTGTCTCTCTCTGTGTGTGTGTCTCTGTGTGTGTGTGTGTGTGTGTGTGTGTGTGTGTGTGTTCTGTAGCACATCCTGAAGATTTCCTTACGTGTCTCCTTCCCCTCCCCCATCCCAGGTTCCTCACTGCAACCCTGAGAAATTCTGATATTGGTTTATTTCTACACATCCTCATTCAGCCGCCTATTGAAGAATGCTCTCCTATATATCTATCTCTTTAGCCGGCCCTCCTGTAAGTTCCAAAAACACCTGATTAGGAAACCACATGACCCTATAGCGCATCTGAACTTCCTCTCAGGCCCGATAGGCTCTGTACCATTATTTGGTCAACCTTGCCCCATGCTAGGCCTAGCCTGGAGTCACTATCTGACATTCAGCCTTGGTTCTCTTCCTTCTCTGCCTCTCACTATGTTTTAATTCTCCTGGTCTCTCTATTTGTTCTCTGAGCTCATCCTAGCACTAGTCTCGGTGCAATCACCAAGCTGTGCCCAGAAGTGCATTTGGCCAAGCCTTTAAGCCCGGGCTGTGGTCCAGGTTCATGAGCTCATGGCAGAAGCTCAGTGCCCCCCAGCAGGACCTTAATAGAAGTCCTGCTTCTCCCTGCTCGGGGCACAGCACCTCACTTTATGGCCTAGTGCAGCTGCTCTTATAGCCACCAGCAGGAAAATGTCCCTCAGAGTCTCTGCTCCATGGGCAGTTCTCCAAACCTATGGGTCTTCCAGTAAGGTGGTAACACCTGTGAAATCTAGACTTGGCAGCGGGATGGGGAGGGGGGTAGGGGGATTGGAGGTGAGGGGGTAACTCCTGCTGCTCCTCCAAACTCAGTCTCCTGGGTCTGGGATTACAGTGTGAGCCATTCCACTCAGTTGGAAATCTGGACTTGAACCAAAGTCTTGTGTGACTCACTGGGCGAGTTTGAGAAATCCTAGCTTCATGGCAAACAGTAGGCTCTGGAACCAGGCTGGTCTGGGTTTGACTCCTAACTGTACTAGTTCTGTGTGATTTTATACAAGCTAGAGTGTGTCAACAGTCTCCCCGTCTGCAAAACAGGACTAATGATAGTGGCTACCCTGAGCTGGAGTTCAGGGACAAGGTACTTGCCAAGCATGCAAAAGGTCCTGTCTTCAATCCTCAGTACTGCAAACTCACTAACTAGCTAACTAGCTAATTAACTAGCTAAATTACAATTAATTAAAAATAGTGGCTCCATCTATAGGTTGTGTAGAGGATTAAGTGCCTCAAGAATACTAAAAAGCGGGTAGGGCCAGTCACACTACAGTAAACCCCAGGAAGGCTTACTGTTGCTATTTCATAACACACTTGGACACCTGCCACCTCACTCCACCTCTTCCCACACAGGCTAGCCTCTTTCCCAACTGAACCTTGGGGCTGAGGCCTATACCCACACCTCAGAAATGGAGCCGGGGCTGCTCAGGTCTGCTTGTCTGATTGCAGTGAGTTAGGCAGTGTGCAGATGGAGAGCCCAAAGATAAAATGGCTGGAAAGCAGACACCCGAAAAGGAGTGGGCAGGCACAGAAATGGAAGTTGGGGTAGAGAATACAAACTTCACTGATGTCACAGTTTTCTTGGAACCCCTTGGTGGAGGCTGCTAAATAGCAACTGTCACTTGAACTGTCTTGTTACTGTAACTCCTCCTGGAGTCTTGGGACACATTCTCCTGGGTGACCTCACTAGGCATAACAGGAAATGCTAGACAGCTCAGAAGGCAAAGAGGAACACAGTGCATACAAAAAACATCAGAAGACTGCAATCGAGGTCCCTGTGACATTACCGACTCCATACAAAGATCTCAGAGTGTGTCTGTGCAAGGCACAGATACCTGGGAACAAGGAGATGTCTAGTCATCCCTCAGTAACTAGGAGAGCTGTGAGATGTATGTTCCTCAAGTGATACAAGAAGACTTGGCTGGTTACCTGTCACCAGTAGATCCCTAAGCTATTGGGAACACTACAACAAATGAGCAAGGGACCGGGTTCAAGGCTGCCTCATGATCCTTTGTCTCTACCTCACTCCAGCAGGCACCACTGGCTGCCTCCCAGCTGTCCACGGCTACACGGAAGGCAGAGGTCAGAGCTTGGTTTCCTCATGGAAGCACACATCTGCTCCATTTCCTGGGATGGACTGATTGATCTCTAGGTCACCACAGATCTCACCCCAACTTCTGACCCTATCACTTAACGCACTGACTCTGAGGAGATTCGTCCTCATGAGTTTGGGAAACGAAACCAAGAAGAACTTCACATAATGTCCAAACAACTTTGAATGAGCCACCTGTCAGTTCCACAGGCCTTTCTTAAGGTGTTTTTCACTCTACCAGCTTTTCTCAATCTTGGCCAGTATATGCTTGTGGCTTGTATTTCTTCTTTCTTAAACAGTAGTAAATTTTGTTGTTGTTTTATGGTTTTGAGATAAGGTCTCCCTGTGCATCCCGGTTGGCCTGGAACCATGTAGACCAGACTGACCTTGAACTCATACAGACCCACCTGCCCCTGCCTCTGGAGTGTTGGGATTAAAGGTGTGCACCACCGTACCTAGATAGTGTTATTTGGGAAACTAGTATTACTAGCCATAAATATTTTTGATACAATAAAAACAAAATAATATTATTCTGAGNCTGCCCGCTTTTGTTGGGGGAATGAGTAAGTCTTAGAGGTTAATGGTACCTGAGCTCCAAGCTGAGGGTTTCTCCCTGAAGACTGGGAGAAAAAGAGGGAGCGAACTTCATCTTGGAGGCGCCATCACATGCACTACAACACCCAAAACCTAAACATAGTTCTCTGAGTGTGGCAAATGCATGCACCTATGTGACCCAAACCACAGTAAAAGAAAACACAAGGAGCAATATCATTATCCCAGAACATTCTCCAGGGTCNCTCCCTATGTCTATGCACTCTCTCTCCCAGTGAAGAGCAGCTGTCATTTTGAATGCTAGTCACACCCATCAGGTTTGATCTGCTCTTGAACTTCCTGTTTGGCTCATAGAATGTTTTGTTTTTTNGTGGATAAATCAAAGTTCTGGTCATGTAAATACTTTGGTATTTGAAATTTTATAATGGGAAAGTATTATTTCTAAATAGTCAGGCATGGTGACACATAGTTTTAATCCCAGCCAGAGGCTGANGCAAGTGGATCTCTGTGAGTTTGAGGCCAGCCTGGTCTACATAGCAAGTTTCAGGCCACCCAGGAACTACATCATACAGAGACCATATCTGTCTTAGTTACTTTTCTATGGCTGTGATGAGACACCATGACCAAGACAACTTATAAAAGAAAGCATGTAACCAGGCTTCTGATTTCAGAGGGTTGGAGTCCATGATGGCAGCAGAGCAAAGGCATGGCAGCAGGAAAAGCTGAGAGCTCACATCTTGATCTGCCCNCAGGAGGCAGAGAGAAAGACACATTGGGAATGCTGAAATTCTTTGGAAACCTCAAACCCNNTCCCTAGTGACACACCTCCTCCAACAAGGCCACACCTCCTAATCCTTCCCGCACAGTTCTACCAACTGGGGAACAAATATTCAAACCTATGAGCCTATGGGGCCATTCTCTTCATTCAACCCACCACACTGTCTTTCACATTGGGAAGCTGGGTTTGGATGGAAAAATCCCAACAGCATGCTCATTTACCGATTTTTTTCTCACTAAATCCAATTAATCTGATTATCATTTAATCTCATCCAAAGGAAATCTGGAGTAATGGTTTCTCATAACCAGCCCAATCCTTCCTTTTTCCTTGGTTAGTCTGGCTGTGTTCCTCGATAGACCATGGACCCTCCACAGAGACTGCTTTCCTGTCTACCTCCAGCCCTGCCACTTTCCCATTCTGGACCCTACCCAATGCCAGAACCCCCTACTCCTCCAAATCAAGTTTATGCTTCATGTTTGCACATGGACTTCCTTGCTTTGTGCTGGTTCTTTAATATAAGTACACCTTATTATCTCCTTGTCAAGTAGATCCTTGGGTCCTTGAGGGCCAGCAAAGCATTATCCTGACATGGATGACAAGATATTGAGAGCAGGACAATAGTTGGTGAACATANATTTGAGCAAAAGAAAATGAAAACTGCTTCCTGATTGGATCCTAACACAGTTCAAAGTCACAGCCTGAAAATCAAGATAGACATGAATACAATAGCAGCAGTAACTTCCATGATTGTTTTGCTTGGTATTTTTTGATACAAGGTCACTCTCTGTAGCCCAAGCTAGTCTGAAACTCTCTTTATAGCCCTACCTGGTCTCAACCTCCCAGTGATTCTCCTGCCTATGCCTCCTGAGGGCTGAGTCAATATGCCCAGCTACAGGATGACATTTCATTTGCAGATCCATGCTGTTTCTGCAACTTTGCTCTCAGATTCCTAGGCCCCTTTGTAGAAATCAAGTCCCAGTGAGTCTGGAGTAGGACTCAAAAGTCTGCACATCCCTTACTCCTGAAAAACACTAATGCTTGTAGCTCATCAACCACACCAAGGGAAATGCATGATGAGAAAATTTTAAAAAGTGGGATACTGAGCATCCTCACATCTGAAAGATGTNATCTGGCTAGCATGAAGCCTAGATTGCATTCTAGTTTATTGTACTTCCACCACTGGAGGAGCATTAAACAATAAGAAAACCACCTCCCTGCAATCAGAGGTGAATAATGTAGTTTAAAAGTATAGAGCAATGCTGATTCTGCATGAGGTCATAATCTAGGTATAGCAAAGAAAGCCACAGTTATTGACCTAGGCCTGGCTCTGTTTTCCCAATAGCACTACCCAGCAGTGCTTTTCTGTTCTTAGAAGCAGAATCAACAGTAAAGGAATATGTTGAAGCCTTGGGAGGAAGGGTGTATGTGAATGCATGCACATGTATGCAAGTGTGTGTGTATGTGTGTGTGTGTGTGTGAATATGTATGAATTTGTGTGTGTACATATGTATATATGTGTGTGTGTGAGTGTGTGGGGGCATGTATGTGAATATGTGTGTATGTGTTTGTATCTATGTGTGTGTGTGTGTGTGTGTGTGTGTGTGTGTGTGTGTGTGTGTGTGTGTGTGTGTGTGTACACAATGTCACAACATGGCTGTTCTTGAAGTTTTACATTAAAAGACTAACCATGGGATAGCAACTCAGGACTATGCCTCTGAGGGAACTGGCATTCTTACCACAGCTAATGAAAACCTCAAGCATTTGTCCTTTGCCACCAGAGAACAAAGGNGGTTTTGAAATGGCTGTGTGTAAAGGAGGTGGAAGTCATTCCAGCACTCAGAGCTTCCACTAAAAACAAACAAACAGCCCCAGCCTGATGGGGTGGGTGGGGGAAAGCAGGGCTGCCAAGCACTGGCCTTGGAGAGCATGCTGCCCAATGGGCCAGCAACGCAGCTATTTATATTNGTAATCCGATTTGGATGGGGAAGGCGTATGAGAATAAATTGATTATCTTGAAACCGTAAGAGCGAAATTCGCCAAGACAAAAA
Source organism: Neotoma lepida (assembly GCA_001675575.1). Lineage (NCBI taxonomy): Eukaryota > Metazoa > Chordata > Mammalia > Rodentia > Cricetidae > Neotoma > Neotoma lepida. The sequence goes on along the minus strand of LZPO01075852.1, from coordinate 255,031 downwards.
GTAATGAAATAATAAAGAGGAAGTACCTGCATAGGTCATCTGAGGGGATGTTTCTCATGAACCCTTGGGCACCCACTCTGCTTTCTTGACTGAGACAGGAGGAAACTGTGGCTGGTTGAAGGCTTGCCAGAAATCAAATGCCAGCTGGTGGGTAGAGGTTTGCTGAGTTTCTTCCCCTTTACTGTGTGCACAAGTACATGTGTGCACAAGTACATGTGTGCACGCACATATGTACATATATATGTATGGATAACATAATNGACCAAAAACACACTCACAGGATTCTGCGACAGAGAGTTGATTATCTCAAAGCTGTTTATAGCTTCTGAAAAAGAAAAATCAATACTTCATGAAAAACAACCATCTTTCCACGGGTCAAACAAAAGCATGCATTATCCTGCAAACACTGGCCTTCTATCCTAACACTCACTCATCCCCTCTTCCATGGAGACCAGATTCAACACTGTCTTCCCTCAAACACAATGGCCACCATTGATTAAACATGCCATGCATGCCACAGGCTAGAGTTGCACCATTGAGAATAACCGAACGGGTTCTGGGGTAGGGGTTGTCAGCCCATTTACAAGATCAAGAACCAGAGGCCCAGGGTTCCCAGCATCACACTGTGACCAAGTTGGGATCTGAACCCAAGTCTGTCTAGGGTTTGTTTCATCATATTTCACGGCCTCTAAGAAAGACCTTAAGTACAGTCTCCAAGATCACTGTTGCCAGGAAGTGGCCACAGTCACAGGAAGCTAAGCCTGTGACTTCTCGATGGGCTAGCTGAAAGGACAAGAGGAGGCTGGGTGAAGCTTTGATAGCTGAGTCAAGACATTATCCCCCCCACAGCTCAGTTCAAAAGACTACAGAAGGGAAATTTAAGGAACGAGGTACCTCCCACCTCACTGGCTGCCTAGATGAAGACACCCACCCTCTGTTGTGTCCTTCTCTGTGGGGTCCTCATATGGAATGTAAGAACAGATATGACCAAAGACTGGGCTCCAGCCTCCTTTCCATTCACTGCTGATTCAGAGAAAGGATATCATTCATCTAGGGCTTAGAACATTGTCTTTAAGCAAGGGGATTTGAGGGAACGAGTGTTAAAAACCTGAGATCCTTTCCAACAACGAGATTGACACATCCAATAAAAAACACCTGGCCCTGTGGTATCCCNGCCTCCANTGAGCTCAGGAAAGTGGTGAGGAAGAACCACGTTTAATATTCCTGAAAGTTCAAAGAAAATCACATGTTCACCTGGCATGTTAGAGAAGATCCAGTCCTAGATTTTTGATTATGATGTCAGTGCAGAAGTTATGCATGGGCTAGTGGTGAGCAGCCCTGGGCATGAATGTTTGATCAATAGAAAACAGCAAGGGCATTATTTCCATTTAAGGTGAAAGGAGGCTAATCAAAGACACAGAAACACTCAGTATGATCTCTCAGGAAAAACAAGGCTCGCGCTGGGCTCCCAGGATCTCGATCTGATGCTGGATTCCAGGTCAGAGATTAGATTTTTAAATTAAGTGATCTTCCATTGGAGTTGGGATGCAAGGTTGTCACGTGCTCTGGCCATTCCTGCAAACTGATCTGAGACAGCTAAGCTGTCCTCAGTGGCCCAGCAGTGTCCATAGCTGAACGTGCTTAGAAGTAAGAACAGCTTTCTGNTGGTCCCTTTCCTAAAATGGAGACATACTACTGCTAAGAAGAATACAAGCACACGCCACTTTGAAAGGAGAAAGCCACAACTTGCACAGTGAAAGCAAGCAGCCNGAGGGGACCGAGGGGACCAGATGGTGGCATCAGATGATCTCAGGGGCCCCATGAAAGGGGCTATGCAACCAATCGTCTGGGGTTTGCCTGTGCCTCTTTTGTTTTCTACCTGTGNCTAGGAGGAGCAAATCGAAGGGGAGGCATATGAGGCATCTCTTTCTGTCCNAGAGCCAATGGCCACCCTGCCCTGACTTAAGGAGCCCCAGCCTTTTGGTCAAGACGTCAAGACTGACTGGTACAAGTCCTGACACTAACTACTGCTTTATAAGATATAGAGGGACAGAGAAATGGATCCAGAGACACTGTGAGGATGTAATNAGCAAAATTAAAAATGTGGGGAATCTTACAAATGACTAGCTTCTTCAACAGAAGGAAAAGAAAGAAGAAACCAAAGGAATGNGAAGAAGTAGAAACTGATGGCTCTTAGAGAATACCAATCAAGTGTAATACGAAGAATCATCATTTAAGCGCATTAGATGTTAAAAGTTTTTAAGACAATTGGAAAAGTTTGAACACAGATTAAAGATTGATGATATAAAGGAATTCGTGCTTTATAAAGTGTGATAATGCCATAGTGGCTTATGTAATTTTTTTGGACACGTCCTTATCTTTTGAGGTAGATTCAGATATATTTACAGAAGCAACGTGGGCTGCTTAGAACTTCATTTAAAATAACCCATTTGGGAGAACCAATGGCAAGAAATAAACACAAAATAAGATCACTCATGTATTGAAAAGTGCTGAAGCCTGAGGAAAAGGATTTATTACACTTTCCTATTTGTCTATATTCAAAATTTTCCATAGTAAGCCAGGCACAGTAGAGCAGGCCTGTAATGCCAGCATTCAGAAGTTGGTGGCAGGAAAATTGACTGTGAAGCCAACTTGGGTTACACACCAAAACCTGTCTCAAACAAACAAACAACAACAACAACAACAACAACAACAAAAACAAAAACAAGGGCTAGGGATGTAGCTCAATGGTAGAGTCCTTTCCTAGCAAGTGTACAGTCCTGGGTTTGAGTCCAAGAAAAAGAAGAAAAAAAAGTCCATAGTAAAGTATTTTTTAAGCTAAAAGAGGACTGTGATTTGACTTTTTATGACAAATTATAAGAGAGTTAAAAAAAATAATCCCGTTCAAAATAAATCACACACGTAATGACTTATATCGTTAATTACTAACTTAGCTTCTAAGTCCCTACCTCACTGGACTGCTGTGAGACATCTGTAAGGAAAGGTCAGCAGACTCTGAACCTGTTTCTAAGATTCTGTCAATTGTACATGAAATTTCCCCTCGGAGACTTGTAACCACAAGTTTTAAGAGACTCTAAGAAGACATCAAAATCCAAAATGTATATGCACCTCCCATGTAAACACACACACACACACACACACACACACACACACACACACACACACACGGTATGTGTAACTATATAGCTTTATCAATGTAGGAAAACTTCTGGAACATATACAGATGCTCTCTGACTTATCATAGAGGTATATCCCACCCCAAGTTGAATACCATAAGTCAAAAAATATTTGCTTTACTTAAGCTGCCAAGCATCACAGCTTAGCCACACGATACACTGAATATTGGCTGTTTCCTGTCATGAACGAGGCTGACTGGGAGTTGTGACTGTTGCTCCCTGACTAGCCCTGTGAGACAGGAGCGTCTGAGATAAGGCTAGCCCAAGAGAAGAGCAAAGTTCAAAATTCAAACTAGGTCTTCTACCAAATGTATANCACTTTCATATCATCACAAAGTTGAAAAATCTGAGGTTAGGGGCTATCAATATCCCAAACTTTTAACCATGTATTCTGTTTCCTGGTGAAGGGTGGAACCAGAGGGAGTTTTCTTCCCTCCCTCCCTCCCTCCTTCCTTCCTTTTTT
>LZPO01075852.1:232250-242823 GCA_001675575.1 Neotoma lepida | reverse complement strand
AAAGTTTTCCTTGTTACCAAATTTAGAAAAGAAACTCACAAAAGAGGTATAAAATGTATAAGGATGAGAGACATAAGCTTAAATTGTTTATCTAAGAAAATATTTTGAGNTCTAAAAAGATAGTTTTAGGATGATAATATAAGTTATAATAGAAAATGATTTANATATGAGACTTTAAATTCATCAAGATAATAGAGTACTTTCTCTGAATATGCCAAATACAAATGGATTAGATATTGTAAATGTAATTCTTACCTGATAATTGTTCTTATTGTATATAGTTTTACTATGATAGAGTTAAAACCTTTCCTTTTTATTTAGACAAAAAGGGGGAAATATTGTGGGATATTTGTACACTGTGTGAAGGTATATTGCTGTGGTTGGTTTAATAAAAAGCTGAAATGGCCAATAGCCAGGCAGAAGGTATAGGTGGGACTTNCAGGCAGAGAGAGGAAGTAGATGAAGATAATTGAGGTGCAGAAGAGATGTCAATGAGACATGGAGGGAATCAGACATACAGAATGAAAGAAAGTTAAAAAGCCACATTGTAAAATGTAGATTAATAAAAACAGATTAATTTAAGTTATAAGAACTAGTGGGATAAGCCTAAGCTAAGGCTGAACTTTCACAATNAATAAGAAGTCTCTCTGTTATTCTCTGTGAGCTGGCAGCCCAAANAAAAATTCTACTATACAACACACATAAATATAGTGATTTTTCACTTCCACACTACCAGCCAAGGAACCATACCTAGCACATAGCTCATAGATCATACTTGTGTTCCTGATNTGTCAATTTATAATGAAATCATATGTCAACATTTAACAATAGACTATAATNTGAGAAATGNATAGTGTGGCAACTTAATCATAGTTATAAGCATCATATATGTGCTCACACAGACTATCAGTGATGACATCACTAGACAGTATGANCTTATGGGCTTGCTGTGATTACATAAGCAGCCTAAGCTGAGCTGGATTTCCTATGGTATAGCTAATCTCCATGAGTAGGACAGAAATTCCTCATGTCAAAAGAAAGAGTTCATCTCCTTGGCGCCTGCCCCAGCAGAGCTGAACATTGTCTTTCTAAAATGAATAAGTAGTTGCTCATTCAGGGAGGAGACTGGTGAAGAAAAAGAACAGTAAGTTGGCCTTGACCACACTCCTCTGCAAGCTACCCTCATGGAACCATCAGCTGAGGTTGCCTGGAGAGAAGGGAACCACAATGGGATCAGTCTCTTGTTGTTATTGATATTTTACTCTTTTGTGGGGGGCCCNCCACCCAGCTCCCAAATAAATCGTACATGAAGGGCTTATGCTTACTTATGAATGCCTAGCCTTAGCTTGGTTTGTCTTTAGCCAACTTTTCTTAACTTATCCTGTCTACCTTTTGCCTCTGGGCTTTTTCCATTCTCTTACTTCTGTAAATCTTACTCTTGCTCCATGGCTTGCTGTGTAGCTGGGTGGCTGCCCCTGGGGTCCTGTTCCTTCTCTGGCTGCTAGANCTCCTCACTCCTCCATCTCTGTTTTTCTCCTCCTCCCAGAGTTCTCCTTCTATATATATCCTCTCTGCCAACCCTCCCTTTCCTTTCTCCTGCCTTGCTATTGGCCGTTCAGCTCTTTATCAGACCATCAGGTGTTTTACACAGGCACAGTAACACAGCTTCACAGAGTTAAACAAATAAACATAAACAAAAGTAACACTCCTTAAAATAATATTCTACAACAGGCTCTGGAACTCAGTGGCTGGCAAGCCCCCCCCCCACAGCCCAGGGCCCCCCAGTGGCTAGTTAAACTCTACCATTGCTTAAGGTGAAATTTAGGAAACAGCAAGGATGTGACTAAGAAGAAAATGACCCTGCAGACGCTGTCANGGTCACCCCAAATCTCCCAGGAAAGAAAGAACAGACCAGGGACCCAGCTCACATGGCACTGTGGCAGAGGAACAAGGCTGAGAACTTGAGCTGAACATCACCACTCGGATTCCACACAGCTGGCATGGTGGCAAGGGACAAACACCTGAATTAGCAGAGCTTGTTATCCCCAGGGAGGTACAATTATTGGCTTTAAGGACAGATTTGAGATTAAACCCAGCTTCCTCACTGAATGGCTGGGGCCATTGTCATATGTCTTCTCTGAGGCTGCCTTTTCTCCAGGGAAGGAAGATGGACAGACTAAGTGTCATACCCAATATATGACAGTCCTTCTGCTTTCCACATTCTTGTCAACCTTTGATTTTACCCNAAAGACAGGACTAAAACCCTGGGGCTTGCGTTGAGACTTCCTCTTGCACATATGTGATTTCACTCATTCATTGATAATGCTTGAAANGTCTGCTATGTGTCAGATCCTTTTATGTATAGGCTATACTGGAGGACAAGGACAAGAGAGGTCACCATCCTTGCAGAGCCTACATGCCAGCCATAAATAAACAAATTACATGATGTCTTAGAAGGTCCTCAATGTTCCTAATGCTACAACAATTTAATGCAATTCCTCATGCTGTGGTGACCCCCTCAATCATAAAATTATTTTTGTTGTAACTTCATGACTCTAATTTTGCTACTGTTATGAATTGTNATGTAAATATTTTTGGAGACAGAGGTTTACCAAAGGGGTCATGACCCACAGGTTGAGAACTCTGGTTTTAGACTGTAATAAGCACAGGGGACAGTAAGGAGAGTTTTCAGGGTGTGGCTTACAGTGGGGACAGTGGCACAAAGCCTTGAAGGGAGGAGTCAGATTAGGAGTGACCCTAGGAGAGAGAAGAGCTACCAAAAAAATCAGGAACCTGCCTAGAACAAGAATTCAGTAGAACAGTTTTGGAAGACAAAACTACAAGATGAAACTGCAGGGTTGGGGAGTGGGGGCATCAGCTGGCCCAGCTTTAGAAGCTATTATAAAGGCTCTGTTTTGTTACTCTCGATGAAGGCACACCATAGGAGCNCAAGCTGATAAATAATGAAACCTAAGATCATGCCAGCTGGGGCAACAGGGAACGGTCACAGGGAGAAGCAGAGACCAATTAGGAGGCCAGGGCACTGTCCGGGAGGATGACAGAACTGGACTGAGTCATAGAAATGGGGAGNAGGGGTCAGACTCTGGATTCAAANCTTCTTTGGTGTTCTGCATCCCAAACTGGAATCATTTCCGTACTCCCTTTCCACTTTCCAAGGAGATGTGGAAATAACAATCACGTAGAAATGTCTAGGGTAGTGACTTCTATTTCAAATGCCTGCAGAAGCTAAGCATGGGCACACACCACACACACACCTGTAACCCCAGCACTTAGGAGGAGGNGGAGGCAGGAAGATCTGGGGTCCAGCCAGNCTTAGCTCCACAGACTCANGAAGTCAATGTAGGCTACAGGAGACCTTGTCTCAAAAACAAAACTAAACAAAGAAACAAACACAGAATGTTCACACACACTCAGGGATATATGAAAAGACACTTGCTATTAGGGGAATTTCATTAGCCTCAAATGCTGTGAGCATCTGCATGGAATCCATGTCTACACATCTGTCCCATGAGGGGACACACACACACACACATGAGTGAGAGAGAGAGAGACAGACAGACAGAGACAAAGAGAGACAGACATGCAGACACACCCCCAGCAGCCTGATTAACATACTTCTTTACCACAGGACCCTGAGTGACTTAAGCCTTTGTTCAAGGTGTAAATAGGGGTTATAAATTCTGATTATGAGAATCAAAGGACAGCCATATGAAGGAATGGTGGGTAACGTGACTGCCACAGTTTCAAAACACCTTCATTTTCTCTCCTGTGCTGAGCTCCTGGAACTCACTGCCACCAGACCATGCAGACTTGAGAGGGACCCACTTGTGGAAAACCGTGAAGTGTCCCCAGTCCTATTGTTGCTTTTACTATCCTGTTTACCATTAGGAAAAACAAGTTCCTTTACCACACCCTGCTGGGACCATGTCACTATGCTTCCTCTGGTCAACGTGATACCCTGGATTTGGAGACAGCTTCAGGAATGGGAGGAGTTGGGCCAGGGCCCAGAGGCCCATGGGAAAGGGTGTGCTGGCTCTAGAGGCTATGCAACTTGGGTAAAGCCCTCTGGGAGGGAGTCAGAGTCAGGGTGACCAGGCATCCTGGCTGGATTCATTGATCAGGAGGCAGAGCTGGAGGTCAGATGGTTCCAGAAGCCAAGGCCTGACTGTCTCCCTGGGCCTGGGACTTGGAAACACGGCCTTGGCTGGATGCCATTCCTCATACTGCCTGCTCTGTAAGGTCACACAAAGGGCCATGCCTGACTCCTAACATTCAGCTTTCTCTGGATCAGAGAGAGCCACATGAGTGGAAGCGAGAAGAGGTGCTTGGGCACAAGAGATAAAGCACAGGAGAGAAGGGGAGAGAGTGGATGACAGAAAAGTTAGGAATGCAATCACCGAGGCCATGCCAAAGCTCGTCTTCATCCTCCCCACCCTTCTTCCATGGGATTCTACACTGTCTTGTGTTCAAAACCGAACATATGTTTAAGAAACACCTCNGAAGGGGAAGGTTAGAAGCTACATTGGTATGATAACGCCACCCTCATCATGGTCAGGACAACTCCCATTCATCTTCCACGAGGCTTCAAAGCACAGAAGTCAATCAAAACCCAACCAAGGAAAGGGTACTCACTGCAATACCTCCTAAGCAAGGACCCTACCCTACCCCCTGGACTGCCCAGGCAGACAAAATCCTGTGTCTTCTAGCCCTGAGTCTTTCTAAGAGGGCTCTATCCTCTAAGCCAGTACAGACAGGTCCCCAGACCAGCAGCACCAGCAACCCTTCCAGCTGTCTTGGATACCACNAACAATGTAAGGAGAGTGCCCGACCAGCAGAGCCACATGTGTAAGGCAGGCTGCTGCAGGGCACANAGGAGTGCAATGACTTGGGTCTTCTCCCCAGCATTTCTGACATATCGCCATCCCCAAGGCCAAAGCCCACTTGGGACCAGTCCTTCTCCGGACTTCTAGAAGGACTGTATCAAAGAGCACCCAAGCCATCAATTCATTTAAGTCCTGATCTTCCANGTGAGAAGAGAGAGGCATGGAGGTGTGGCAGCTAGTTTTTGTCAATGTGACACAACCCTCAACACACCTGGGAAGGGGGGGATCTCAATAGAGGAACTGCCTCAATCAGACTGGCCTGTAAGCATGTCTGTGAGACATCTTGATTGCTAATTAATGTAGGAGGGCCCAGGCCACTGTGGTTGGTGCCATCCCTAGGCAGGTAGGTCTGAGCTGTCTAAGAAAGGTAGGTGAGCAAGCCAGGGAAAGTCAGTAATCAGCATTCCTCNGTGAACTCTTCTTTANTTCCTGTCTCCAGAGTTCTTGTCATGGCTTCCCTTGATGATGGACTATAAGCTACAAGCCAAATAAACCCTTTGCTCTCCCAAGTTTCTTTTGCTGAGTGTTTTATCACAGCAGAGGAGCAAACTAGGACATAGATGCTAGCTCCTGGGGAGGCAACAGAGCATGCTCCATTTGCTGTAAGGCTTTTGCAATGAAGGAGAGTAGGCTGTGGTCCATTCCTAACTCCTTGTGACTGTCAGTGCTGGATGTTCATCTACAAAGGGAGACAGTTTTTTCTCCTCAGCTCCTGGAAGGACCAGGGGCACCAATACCTGCTTTGGAGAGGCTGAGCCGAAGGTCAAGCTTAATGAGCAGTGACTCTTGCTACCTTTGTCCACTTATTCACCCAAAGTCACATGACTGACCAAGAGGAACAAGTATGGATGATANCTCAATTCCCACTCTCACGAAGCTGCATCCTTAGTAACCTGAGCAGTCCTTCTCCTGAGGACAGTGACACAGCCTCCAGCTGGCCCCAGCTATCAGAGAGCATGGTTGGCAAGCTGTAGGTCCCGGAGGCCAGGGCAGATCTTCTTGGGATCATGCATGGCCTTCAAAGGTCTACTTAAGAGATCTTCTGGAGCTGTGCAGCCTCTGTGGCNTGCACAAGGAAGCCTGAACACAGAGAGCATGGATCTAAAGCAGAGCTATGCTGCAAAGCTCTTTCCAGGGAAGAACACTGCATCTATCCCAGAAAGCCTTTCCGGTTTAGACCGGGATACTGCCACAGCCACCAGCTGTTAGCACTCCATGCAAANGTGCCAAACTCTAAACACCTAACAAGGAAGCGCTCATTCCAGGCCCTGGAGCAACTATGCTCACTGTAATTCTCCAGTTCAAGGTGGGGTGGGGGTTGGGGGTGAGGGAGGGTGGGGGGAACACGGGGAGTCTGGGGTTAAGACACTTGTCTTCTTCAGCTCCATCCTTATTCTCCAGACTGCTGCCCCCAAAGCCCCACCACGGCCTTCTCCATCCAAAGCCTGTTCTGAGGAAGCCACAGATTGGTCCCACGTAACGTGAGTATGTGACAAACGTTCAATCATGTGCCAATAAGCGAACTGCCTGCTGCCACTTAACTGTTCCAGGCACAGTCATCAGATGGTGGCTGCAAACTTGCTGGGGAAGAGCCTGGATCAAGCAGACAGCCCAGAATAAGGTCAACCTACTAGGAAGGNAATTTGAGAAAGATAAGGATGCAGTAATCAAATCTGCATTTGGTAGGAAATGCATTCCTGCATTTCTTGCTCATGGTGACTCTTAGACATCCCTCCATAATTCCCACCCCAGTTCCACTGCTCCCCTCTTTCCTGCCCAACACTCCTTGCTTCACCCCCCTTTGGTACTTCTGTGTTCTCTGGCTTTGTGAAAAAGAAACACTGAATTAGGTGCCAGGTCTCTGGATGCTAGCCTAATTCTGCCACCCAATAACTCTTTCTCCTACCTTAAACAGGCCACTCAGCCTCCCCGGTGCTCAGTTTGCCCTGCTGTCAAATGGGGACAATCATATCACCAACAGCTCCTGAGAGAATGAAATGCTGAGGAGTGGCTGCCCTTCCTTCACCCCACCTCCCTGGCCCATGGTGTGCATTGAGAATTGGAGACTAGAGTTTGACTCTCAGGACAGTGACCAAGCAAGTCACCCAGGAAGCTGGAGCAGCTACACATATGGCAGTTCCATCTTCAATGCCCCAAGCAGGCTGTGTAAGTCTTGGGACNTTAGGGAAATCTGTCTGGCTAGGGACTCTGGAGAGGATGAGGCACAGGCTATCAGCCACTGGTGGCAGGTACTCCGCCCTCACACCACACACACACACACACACACACAAGTATGTCATAGCGTCACTCAACCTCCCTTGTGTCTTAAGCAAGTGAGAAACCGGAACAGAAGTTCTAAGAAAAGACACAGAAGAAGGAAGGGCAAGACGGCCAGGATTCAGTCCACATCACAATGGGNGGCTCTCAGAAGGCAGCTCTCTGGGCAGCAGGGNAGAACATGTGTTGTGTTGTGCTTGTGTCTCGCAGACACGTGCATGAGACCATGGAGAGAGAGGTCAACCTGTGGCCAACAGGTTCCCTGTCCCCACCCACTGGGGAGGGAAATGGCAGTGCCAAGACAGAGGAACCTCTCATTAGCTGTCTGAGAGGTTCTTCCCCAGCAGACAACCAGCAGCCTCTGCCAGAACAAGGATGTACCTAAAGCCAGCCCCTGGAAGCCCAAGTAAACACATCCCGCCTGCTCCTTCCCGCCCTGCCTTCCTCCAGAGCCCTTCCTTTTGTTTTCTTGCTGTTTCCGAACCACCTAGGTCATCACCATCTGGGCCAAGACAGGAAAAGAAGACAGCTTGGCAGGGGAAGTGTGAGCTGATCAACCACCCCCCCTCCACCATGTTCATCGTTCATTAGGGGATACCCCAAACACACACCCGGCATCATTGCTCAACCTAGAGGTCACCTGATCTGAGTATCCCAGAGCTAAAAGGACACTTGGAAGGGACACTTGAAGCCAGTTCCCCATGCAATCACACTAGCCAGCTTAAACAATGACCAAACTTAAATATTTTCCAGCCACACTAATCAGCTCATTGATTCCTTAATGACTTCCTAAGAAGTATGTAAAAAGAAAGCCTGGGTTTGTTTTGATTCAGCTGGTCTTTTTCACCGTTGGTTAAGGACCTCATTGTCTCCCGGTGGCTAAGGACTCATTGTCTCCCGGTGGCGAGAAGCAGCCTGAAGTTTTAGGGAGGAAGTAATACACAGTGGATGGGGCTGGTGACTTACAGGTCAAGAGCACTGGTGTCCCTGTCTCAATTTCATCATCCACCTAAGATGGAGAGATAACCTTAATTGCTGCCTTCCTAAATCACAGGGTGTTTGTGTGGTTTGGGGGTTGGCACTGCCCTGTGCCCTGCCTGGTCCTCTCTGGAAGGTATAAAACTCCAGTGAGCTTCATGCAGCTGCAGAAATAGGGGTCTCTCTCAAGCCCCAGCAACACAGTCAAAGGAATAGCATGCATCTGCATTCCCAGAACCGAGCCCCAGAACTATAATCTACTTCAGTGTGAAAAGACAGGCAAAATCTGTCTTTCTAAAACAAAATAGCAACATCACACCCCTAAAATAGAAAAAGCCACATCCAATGCTGTGTTTCAGACACAGGAAGCCTGGCTCCCACTTGCCCCATGAATCTGAATACTCATTCTAGGCTGTCCCTCGCTGCNGCGCCTGAGTTCAGGGAAGAGGGACAATTCCATGAAACTCCATGAAGGAGGGGGAACAACAGAACATGACTCACCCAGCTTCAATCCTTGAGAGAGGATTGGGGTGCACCCTGCTCTGATAGCATCCACTCCTCCAGAACCCCCTAAGTGAAGAGATACATACGAGGCAGCAGGGCTCTCACCTGAGCACACAGTGTTAGGAGGAGGTGCTTCTCAGGCCTGCCTCCTCTGCACTGCATGCACATCCCCTGGGCAGCCATGAGTGACTGACAACCCGAGTCTAGTGTCTCAGGTTGGAGAGATCTGTTCTTAAATGCCCCACCCCCATCCCGGGGCCCCACACCACCACCACCCTCTTAACCACAGTACCAGGACTGGAGGACTTAGAAACCAGAGTGCACTTAGCCAGTTCTAAAAATGGCCAAGTTAATCGGCATCTGGGCCTGGCCCCTTTGCTGTAACCCTAAGATGCAAAGCACAGCAAACTACACACGTACATAAGACAAATCTCATGCTGACAGCAAACTATGGCAAGCCCATCACTAGGGTCTGAATGGGAAATGGCCCTCAAGGGGATGAGGCTATTGGGAGATGGTGAGATCCTTGGGCTGGGGAGCCTTGTGTGAAGTATTTGGGTCACTGAAAGTGTGCCTCTGAAGTAGACTGTGGGGTCCCAGCCCCTTCTTCATCCTCTCTTGCTTCCTGGCCATGAGATAAGCAGTTTGCTCTGCTGCATGCTCTCATCCTTGCTATCTGGCATCTACACCAGAGACCCAGGGGTGCTGGGAGAGCCAACTAATCGTCGACTGGAACCCCCAAACCACCTGCTAAACCAAACCTTTCTCTCTGAGGTTAATTATCTTGAGTAATTCATTACAGTGCCAGCAAGCTGATAAACACACCTTTTAAAAAGAAAATAAGCATATCATAGGTCAAATAAACTTAATGTCAATGAGAGGTGAACTGCTGGATTTAAATAGATTTTGCTGAACACCCAAGTGAGGTGTGGAGTCATCCCTCACAGAACTACTCACCAGCACCCGGTCGTGGGTATAAACACACACAACCAGTCGTGAACATAGACACACACACACACACACACACGAGTCTGCATATGGGTGTGTGTATACACATTATAGACCTAAGCACAGACATACACGCTCACACACACTCTTCTCTCAACTCTGCCATGGGACAAGACAGTCTGACTGTGAAGCCTTAACAGCTACCAGAAAGGGCAGAGGGGAACAAGAGTGATAGGAAAGTTCCCAGGGGAAGAAGGAGAAAGGGCTCCCTGGGGTGAGCTGGACTGAGGGCAGAGATGGGCAAAAATGAGAAGACCCCCAGCAGTGTTTGAAGGAAGTTAGTGTGACCAGTGGCGGCTGGGCCCTGCTGGCTCCCATACAGACAAAACGTAGCCCGTCTCCAGCTGGGCAAAAATGGGCTAATCTGATTAGAGAATTTTAGATTTGGATTCACTGCCCAGTTTACTAATACATAGGACAAAAAAACAAAAAACAAAAACAAAAACAAAAAACCTTAAATCTTGCCCTCACAGATCTCTTGCCAAAGTGGCCCAGAATCTGCCAAGCACTAAAATGAGGGTTTGATGAGAGGAATGTGTCAGTGGGAGACTGATCAGATGATCAATAAATACCTGTAGCTAAGCTCCACCCTGGAGCATGGAAGTAGAGAGAAGTCTGATGCATTCTGGGCATCGACTAGCCTCAGTGAAGAGTGTGCATTTAGGTTTGGGAAACAGCAACAGATAACCAGGAGTGAAGTTTGTATTAAGTTGCTTGGTCAATACTGTGATTAGTATAGATATTCAGAAACGGGATTGATCAGTAGAGGTAGAGATAGAATGTCCTTCATCTGGCATGTGAAGGAAACAAGACTTGGATAAACACAAAGAAAAACATCATGTAATTGCTCAATGCCTATTCTCTTATCCATCTGTTTGGCCCATTACCCAGATGGGGCTCTG
>LZPO01075852.1:196241-221538 GCA_001675575.1 Neotoma lepida | reverse complement strand
GGGCTCACGGTGTCAAAAGTTCCAGTTCTTGGTCAGGTGATCATGGTTTCAAAGGTTTCAGTCCATGGTCAGTTGATTCCATTGCTTTTGACACAAGGCGAGGCAGAATATGTGGCAGAAAGGACACGGTTTTAAATTATATGAGAGGATATACATTTGTTTTATGCAAACACTGCTCCATTTCATGCAAGAGACTTGTGCANTCTTAGATTCTGGTACCCTCAGGGGTCATGGAACCAAGCCCTTGGGGTCGTCAAAGGGCAGCTGCAAGGAGTTCACAAAAAAGGGTTTTTTTAATTGAACTGCACCAGAGACAGGATGAATTGAATGCATTTAAATAGTAATCCCAGGTAAGTTTTAGCATATGCTCACNCCCCTATCATACTTGAGGCTGTGAACTATCTTTCAGCCCCAAGGGTCCTTGTCACCTCTCCCCTGCTACTATTCCCGTCTCACAGCACCCGAGGTTTTCCTTGTTGATCCTACAGATTAGTTTGTGTTTCCCAGAATATTTTATTAATGGAATCATAAAGTATGTCTTGTTTTGGTTTTTTGTTTTTTGGTTTTTTTTTGGTGTGGGGAGGGAGGGGTGTCTGGCTTTCACTTAGTGCAACTATTTTGATACATTCATTTTTTTTTTCTTTATACTGCTAACCTGTTTTCATTGTATGGACACACTAGTTTGTCACCCATTCTCTCCTGATGAGCACTGTTCGTTTCCAGTTTGGGTCCACTACNNGTAAAGCTGCTATGGACAGTCCTGTATGAGATTCTGAAGGGCAACCCTAGAGACTGAGTCACTGTGCACATGACTTAGTTTTCTGGTTTGTGAGTCTGAGGACCTTACAGTCAGGATAGTGCTGGCCTGACAGGATTTTGAGGAAAGCTTGTTCCCACCTTTGGTTTATCTTGGGTCAATACCTAGAAGCAGAATGACCAGCTCCGATGGGCAGTTGATGGTCAGCTTCTTAGGACACTATCAAAATAGTTTCTAAAGAGGTTGTATGGCCATTACTGTCCAAATCTAAAACCTTGGACTTTCCCATCCTTTTTAGTCCACCCCAGTATTTCCTGTTCTGCTAGACCACTAACAGCCTGGGGACAGGAGTCACTTCATCCTCTCCTTCCTTTCTGCTCTATCACCTGGTGCCTGGAGACTGGAGCTTCTAAAGTCCAAGTGCCTAGACAGAAAGATGGATCTCCCTTTGATAANCNAACNCTTATCTTTCTTAGTTTGACTCACTCCCATCAGTTTCTTTCACCAAGACCACAGTCAGCATGATNTTTGAAGGACTCTGTTGCCACCTTCCCCCGTGGTTGGCTTCCACAGTCCTTGGCAGCTCCAATTGTGTCTAGTATGAAATGAGAAGTCAGTAGTTGCAAACTGCTTAGCCTCGCCTCTTCATGGTTCTCAGCACTGAGTCTCATCTGACCTTCTCTGCATGAAACCTGATTTCCAACCCCCTCCCCATCCATCCTCCACCCTCCCTCGTGATCCCAGAGTCAACCAGCCATTCCAACCACCTTGAAGAAAACTGTCCTGACGAATCCAGCACCAAAGCGCTCCCTCCACTGAACCCAAAGAGAACCATTCTGAGCCTTTTCTGAAGTATCACCAAGCACAGGATGACTGGTTCTGAGCATCCGTTAGTATGTATAAACAAACCCCTTGTCAGGAAGATGGGAAGAGAGCATCAGCCAATGCTGTACTTATATGGCCCAAGGTCCTGATCAGCAATTATATTTACAATAGAACTATCACGAGGTAACCTAATAATGACCATAAGAAATTTGAGCTAATGCTAATGNTTGGAGGATTTGGCATTCGGGCAAAAAAATATGATGAACATGGTACTGATAAGTGATTGTCTCTCAACAGAACACCAGCCATCAGTGACACTGTGTCACGAAGCACCATTTGAACAGGTCGGATGTACTGCGGCACTCGGGACTGCCTCAGATTTATCTTTTTATTATATGTGTAACCTAAAGCGCCGAAAACACACTTCCTTGCCCTCATCTTTCTGAACTTCAGGAATATATTTGCATTTATTGAGGGCCAATGTANCCCAAATTTACAAGATGATCACCATCCCTGAAAACCTTCCAACCCAAAGGAGACAATGACAGAGAATCAGCACAGTAAGCTGGCACTCTCAGGACATTGGAAGACCACAAATCAAAGTGGAAGAGGACTATTCAGCCAGCCCTTAGTGCCCGGAAGACAGTGCCTGAACCCCCCAGACCTTGCTGCCAAGACCCCCACCATATCACTTAGAACATCTCCACCCAGAGTCCTCCTCTGTCTCCACTTTGAACCTGTGGTAAAAAGCCACCGGAACACCTCCATAGCAACCAGGACCCTGTCCAGAAAAGTCCTGGCAGCTTTGTACCTTCATCCTCAGCCCAGCTTACCCTTGGCAGCACCACACAGTACTATGTCGTAGGCCATATGGTGGTGCAGCTGACGCTGTGTGACGCAGGACAGCTTCTCTTGCCAATCCAAGTCAGCTCCAGCCACGGGTACACCATGGCATTTAGACGGCAGCGAGAGACCTTTGATTTGGAGTGGGAGGCTGAGAGGGAGTCTGTTCAAAACACCTACGTGAAGGATGAGCAGCAGGCCAGGGCCTGGGGGCGGGCACAGCCATCACTACTTATTTATCATCCTTTCTGGAGAAAAACCAGGCCACCCAAGTGGACTAGGTGAGGGTGTGCTCTCAGAGGCTGAAACTCAAGACAGTGCTTTCATCACAAGATCTAGGGTTTTTAATGGAAGGAGAAACCAGTGAGGAAGAAAGCAAGCACAGGCCCCAAGCCCTGATAGCTACGGCCAAGGGTTTAAGGGCTGAGATCTCTCCTCCCCAAGACAATACAGCCACTCTACAGATACATTCTAACGCATACATATTTACATATGAGCGCGCTCTTGGATCGAAAAGCCATATACTCAGCCTCTTTGCCTTTCCAAACAGCTCATAGCACCTGCCCCAGAATTATCCAATCCCACAGCTGCTGTTCCTACTTCAGAGGCATTTCACTCGCTCTGGGTAACTAGAAGTGTCTATTCCCAATATTGCAGACCCCACTCCTACCCTTGAAGGCAAAGTTTCCAAAGGAAAAGCACCTAGCAACGAAGGCAATGTGCATGTACATCTTGCTCCCAACTCAACTGGAATTGCATTTTTGTTTTTTAAACTGGGGAGATATAAGTATGGATTGAATATTAAATATTCAAATAACACTTAGACACTCTTGTTGGATCTGTTAGTTGTGGTCATGGTTTTGTGGTTATGCAAAAAAAGTGTCCCATGTTGTGGGAAATACTTGGGAGGGGAGTAGCAGGACGTCCGGAAATGGTTGTGGAACACTTGTGCAAGAATACAGAAACAGCCATGTTAAAAATCTAGTTGATGGGAATATTGAGCTTATTGTATTAGTCTCCTTATTTTTATAGATATAAACATTTTAATAAGAAAGTGAATCAGCAGTTAAGAGGACTGGCTGTTTTCAAGAGGACCCAGGTTTAAGTCCTAGTACTCCAGGACTGGCTGTAACTCAGTCCTAGGGGATCCGATGCCCTCTTCTAGCCTCTGTGAGCACTGCACGAACATGGTGCACGGACATACATACAGCCCAAACAGCCAGACACATAAATAAAAATAAAGGTTGTAATTGAAGCTCTAGGCAGGGAAGGGTGCTAGCAACCTGTCACCCAGAGAGAGAGAGGCAGTGGGACTGTGAAGGAAAGGTCTTTGAAGGTAAAACGCACAACAAGTCAATGAGGTTGGCTCAACCTCATAGCCAACCACAATCATAACAGCCACGGTTATGACCGTATGTGGAAAAGACATGCCAGTATTCCTTCAGTTTATTGGGATACCAGTAAATAGATTCCGTCTAAAAACATCCAGAGATGTCTCCATGTGGTCTCAGTTTAGTGATGTAAAGGGGATGAAATGATCTCTGTAGAACTTCCCTAACACCCTGGCAGTCCAACTGTGATCATTCCTAGGCCCATGCTTCCGAATCTCCAGGGAACTTGTTAGATATGTAAATATCAGGCTCTGACCCAGACCTGAGTCAGAAACTCTGGGGTGGGTAGAGCCCAGAAATCTGTCTTAATTAGCTTTCCTGTGATTCTGGGCTCACAGTCCCCTGGTGCCAGGTGACCCAGACATTACTCAGTGCCTGACATACAAATGGCAGAGGAATATACATCCCACATGGGCTCAGATTAACNTAGTCCTACACTCGTTGTCTTAGCCAGGAAAGCTGGTAGAGGAAGAAAGGGAAAAGATATGGCTCTGGTTAAGTGTGTATGCTCTCGGGGAGCATCCGTGAACTTTCAGGACCTTCTCCTTAAACCTATGCTTGAGGAAGCCCTGTAAACAAGAGGGGCTCCCACCNGCAGTTCANAGGATACAAACACTGTTAAAATGAATGGGGTCATAAANGGCTTACATAAGCCACTAAGCCCTTGCTTCTCAGTACACCCCACCAGGACTCTCCCTCAGCTGGCTGGCAGCTTCCACAGGCATACTGAGGTGGGGGTGGGGAGGTTCCTGGGTCAGGGTGACTTGACCGCCTTGCCTGCAGGCTATGAAAGATAATGTGCCTGCAGGTGCGGGAAGAGAGAAGGGCCTGCAGAAAAGCCGGTCCTCGATTTCCTGTTTAATTCCTAAAATCACAGAATGTACTGGATGAATAATGGAGATCACTGAAACCAGCTCTTAGATTCACAGATGGAAAAAATAAATAGCCTCAAAGAGGTGAGGTGATTGTCCTAACAACACACAATCAACGGGTGCAAGAAACCCCAGCTCTCTTGGGTCCCCATGTTGTGGGTGGGCCATGAAACACGGAGGAAGGTGGAGGTGGGCTGGCTCTGTGGATATGGGAGTTAACACAGAGTTAAGACCCTTAACACAGAGTTAAGACCCTTCAGCTGGGAGATGCTCTAAGTACAAGCCTCGTGGGTTTGGATGAATTAACTTCTCNATGCCTCGGTTTCCNGTTTTATAACATGGGGACAATACAACAGGAATGGAGTAGAATCTGAGTGAAACCGGGTTAACAGCACACAACAGTCACTCAATAAACGCTAGTTATTGACAGGAGAAACGTGTTTTTAATGCTCGCCATCGTCTGGAGGGAGGAGCGAGGAGGACTTCCGGAGGTTAATAACAAGAGATTTTCACTCCTTTGTATTGTCAAAAACGTTGTTTTGGTAAATTTTCAAGTCAATTACATTCATCAAGGAGGAATTAATCAAATTCTGTCTCCCCAACCTAGTGTTAAGTGCTGCGGAAGAGTCTCCTTCAGAGAGCTGTCGTCTTTGATTTGATTAAAGGAACCAGTGCTGCACACAGCAACTGTTCAGAAACCCAATTAGTACCTGATGGCAAGTAAAGATTTTATATACGGTATCAACATATGTACGTAAAATACAAAAGTATAATGGAATCTAGTAATCCACATATAAATTGTATATTCAGATGCTTAGCACTCTGGGTTAATGGTGGATACCATTTTATTTCAATTTCATAAATAACAGGAAAACTTTCCCCAGGTAGCGTGTTAAGCTAGACATAAATGGGACTCTATAGAGGTTAAAAAGGCATGGGATGCCCTCAAGGAATTTGCAGCCTAGTTAGAAAAGCAGATGTTATAAATGGTCCTGATATGATATGAGGGCAATAACACACTGAACAGTTACCAGACGTCGCCCACATACATCAGCTCGGTTAATATTATTATGGATGAGGTATCGTCTCCAGCATGTACTTTATAAGTCTCAGAAAGACCTTATGATTTTCATACTGTTATGACAGGTGGAAGACTCAGGGAAGGGAAGGAGCAGAGCTGTGCCTGGTGCTGCTGAGTGGGAGTCCGTTCCCAACAGAGAGCAGCATGTGAGCAAAGACCCAGGGACAGGAAGGCAGGAGAGCTGAACAGGACAGGGAATTCGCACATGCAGAGCAGGATGGGAAATGGAAGAGACACCAGAAAGGAAAGGGAGAGAGGCGCAGAGCACCTCAACGTCAAGTTAAGGAGCCACTGCTCTCTACTCCAGGTATGGAGAGTCTTGGATGTTTCTAGAAGTAAGGAGTGGTTTAGTCAGCACGGATCTGGTGGCACTATTCAAGCCTACTCCGATGGAAGATGGGAAGGAGAAAGACCACAGAAGGGCCTCCATGACTGCCTTGTGAACGGTGTGGGCTCAGACTACATACTGGCATCAAACACTCACCAAGNACAAGGTATTAATCCACACTGGGTAACTCCCATGGGAAAGCACTGTCCTAAATACCTCCATTTTTTTCCTTCTTTGTACTCAGAAATGATGTATTATATCCCCATCTTACAGAGCATACAAACTGAGGCAAGGAAATAATAACTTGCCCAAGACCCCCCAAACAAGGAACACTTCCCTCTCCCAAGAGCCCCAAAAAGCTCAAAGGTGACACATAATTTTCCCAGGTAATTGCCCAGCTCACTGTCTCTGACCCCAAAGGTGGATTCGTCTCGGGACTCAGCTCCAAAGACTATAGTACTGCCCCCATCCCAGCTTTAAAAAACAAAAATAACAAAACAAAAACTTGGGAAAGAGGAACCACGGGTGGTTAAATTAGTTGCACATGAGGTGATAGATTCTATGAGCCCCATCTACAGAAAACTAAGACTCCATAAACAGAAACCAGGACAGAAAGCAGATTAAATTTTCCAGAAGCTGGACAAGAGACTGATGNGATTGGCTGCTTTAGAAATGCAGGGTTTCCTTCTGGGGTGATGAAAATATTCTGGGGCCAGACAATAGTGAGACTTATAAAGTATCTCTAGTGATGTCTAACAACCCTTAGTCATTGGGCCAAAGGAGTTATTGAAGATAATATATATTATCTTCTTGGGAGCCTAGAAAAATCAGCTGTGCTAGGAGGACTCAGGCTATAGGCAAATACACCTTCCTGTAATATGGAAGATGCGTTGTTCCCAGAAAGGGCCTTATGCTACCGCACAAGTCTTGACCTCTATGAATGTCTATGGGAGGATGCTTGGGGGAAGCTGGCAAAAGCATTTCTTCAGCCGTCCTTGATGGGCCTGTGTCCCATTTTCTAATGAAGAGGAGGCTCAGGGCAGCATGGGAGAGCAAAGATGGGACAGCATGGCAGTACATNGAGTCTGGACCTCATAACTCTAAATCTGAGACTCTGNGGAACCTGCTCTGCCTCACCACCGATGACACCTCCCACCTTATGGCGTTCTCACATACACACACACAAAAAAATGTAAGTAAACTACAGTGTTCCAAAGCTACTCATTATTTAGTGATCATTATATGCTCTACAGTGTTTGAATGTCCACGCCTAGTGGAATCTCTCTTCAAAGCGAATAATAGCCCCTTAGTTCATGTCAGGCATCCATCCAAGTAGTTGGGCCGTCTTGTATCAGAATGCATCCATGGAGTGCCAAGCCACATGCCATAGATGATCATTCAATTCCCCAGTAAATGAAGATGCAGGGACTAGGACAACTCATGACCCAAAGATCACTGTAAGATTTGCAGCCTAAAAATAATTACTTACTTAATTAATTAATTAAAATAAAAAAAAAGATTTTCAGCCTATTTCTATCATAAATATGTTCTGCTCATCAAGGACTCTCTCCCCTCCTCTTGTTCAGCATGAAGGCTGGCCTGCCCTGACTTCTGCTGAATCAAGTTGATGAATGTGGACATGCTTCTCTGGGAAGGTCTGATCTAGCGGTAGGAGAGCAGAGATCACGAGAATGAAGAGACCAGCGCCTCTGCTTCCCTGTGAAGCTGAACAAAGCCCCTCGGGTACCCTAGTCATGCTGAGATCCACCCTTAGAAAAGAGCATTTTGTAGTCAAGGATGCTGCCACAGCTGTGAACCAGGCAAAGGAGTTTCTTAAAGGAAATTCAGACAAGAAGAACAAGGAGTACCACGTGTGCGAAGNTCCCNNGCACCCTCGCATGCAGCCTACAGGTCCAGCAGGCAGTGGGGACAGGCAGAGGACTGTCTCACACACCTCAGCTCTGCCACCTGCTAGGGTTCCAGGAACCTCAAGTAAACCACTCGCTTTCTCTAAGCCTCCATCTCTCGCCCATAAAACAAGCGATTCCACACACCTTAGGGTGTTGTTGTGAAGTTTGCAGGATATTAGGTATTTTAAAATACCCTGACACCTATCTACAGATTTAAAAACAAGAAAATCTTTTCAGATTGCTGGCCAGCTGGCATCTTCAGCACTAGCTTTCGTCACAACACTCAGTCAATAGTTATTAATGGATTCCATCCCAACATCAGTCAATAGTTATTAATGAATTCCATCCCAAAAGTTGTTGCAAACCACCTATCTGATAAGGTGTTAAAATCTAGGCTATATAAAGAATATCTATAATGTCACAACAAAAATAACAAGGCCTAATTTAGAAAGCAAAGGATATTTTTAATTTTTTAGTATTTGTGTGTGTGTGTGTATGTGTGTGTATGTGTGTGTGTGTGTCTGTGTGTGTGTGTGTCCACAGCAGGCATGGGGATCAGAGGACAGCTTGTGCTCTCTCCTTCCACTATGTAGGTCTCGGAGATTGGTGGTAAGCACCTTTCCCCTACTGAGCCACCTCCCAGACCACAAACAAAGAATTTGAACAGACATTTCTCCAAAGAAGAAATAAAAATGGCTAGTAGGTACATGAGGGGTGCCCAATACCACTAATCANTAGAGAGATGCAAATGATAACTACTATTTAAAAAAAAGAGAGGGTTTGGAGAAATGGATCAAAGAGTCAAATACTTCCACACAAGCATCAGGACCGTAAGAATTCACATAAGACAGCCAGGTGCAGCAGTACACTCCTGCAATCCCAATGCTAGGGAGCCAGAGAGAGACAGGCAGCTCTATGGGGTTTCCTGGCCAGCCAGCTCAATCAGTGAGTTCCAGATACAGTGAGATCCTGTCTCAAAGGAGGTGAAGAATGCCCNTGTATATTCTCTCTTTCTCTTTCTGTCTCTGTCTCNCTTTCTCTCTGTCTCCCTCATCATGTGGTAAGATTTTTACTGTGTATATCTTACCACAATTGTTTTAAAGTGAGAGAGAGAGAAAACAGTTACCCAGTTGCTTCATGCTTTGTGCTATGAAGATGTAAGAGAATAAAAAACAAATGTCTTGGCCTCCAGAGGTTCCAGCCTCAGAGGAAATAAGATGAGTTCATGCAAAATGAGGCAGGGTCAGATCCAATATGGGTCCTCACTAGAGAAATCAGAGAAGCATGTAATTGGTGAGCTGCAAGGTGGGAGACTTCAGGAAGTAGCTGGACCGAAACATGGGATGGTGAGAAGCCAGTGGAAGAGCTTGGGCAGGGATAGAGGGGAGCATTCCAGGCCTTGGACCAGGAGAGGANGCTTAAAGGAAGGAATTTGATGACATGTCCCTGAGACAATGAGGAAGTCTTTCTCCTTGGGAAGAAGAAGCATGTGAAGCAATCACTGAAAATGAGGAGAGAGGTGGCCTGGTGGTTAAGAGCACTGGCTGCTCTCCCAGAGGACTCAGGTTCTATTCCTAGCACCCACATGGCAGCTCACAACTATCAGTAACTCCAGTCTCAGGGAATCTGGCGCCCTCTTTTGACCTCCATAGGTACCNGGTACACACTGGGCACATATAGGCAGACACAACACTCACACACATAAAATAAAAATAAAAAATTTTAATTTCAAAAGAAATCGCTGGGGAAGGCAGGAAAGAGTTACAAGATGCCTCCTAGTGAGAGCTGGGTGAACTGTCTCTGTAGTGCTACAAGAAAGAGGACTGAATGCCATGGAGAAGGTGTGTGATACCTTGTATGACTAGAGCTCAATTGACTATGCTCAGAGACGAGCCACAGAAGTGCAGGCATGCACAGTCACACTGCCCACGTTTCCGTAAGACAAGACACTGACGTGAAGAGGGGGAGCAGCTGGTGGGTCACGCACGTGAGATGAAGCCATGCCTGACT
Organism: Neotoma lepida; assembly: GCA_001675575.1. Classification (NCBI taxonomy): domain Eukaryota; kingdom Metazoa; phylum Chordata; class Mammalia; order Rodentia; family Cricetidae; genus Neotoma; species Neotoma lepida. The sequence goes on along the minus strand of LZPO01075852.1, from coordinate 211,521 downwards.
TTCCAAATATAGAGAGGAGCCTTTTGGTTTTGTTGTTGTTGTTATTTTGGGTTTTGTTTGTTTCTTTGTTTTTTCAAGACAAGGTTTTCCTGTGTAGACCTGGCTGTCCTGGAACTCACTCTGTAGCCCAGGCTGGCCTCAAACTCACAGAGATCTGCTTGCCTCTGCCTCCCGAGTGCTGGGATTAAAGAGGGGCGCCACCACTACCCAGCAGTTTTCTTATCTCTTGTTCTACAAATGTTTCCTAAACACCCATTGAGTGCCTTCCAGGACTAAGGAGGCCAAGACTGGTGAGGGGGCATATCCTGGGAGCACAGAAGGGGGGGTAGACACGGAACGGACGGGGCCTAAGGATTCTCACACATAGGAGATAGTTAAGCCATGGAGCTGGATACAGCTGAGAGCTTTCTTTGCAAATACAAACAAAGGCCATAAGAAAGAAAAAGGCAGAGACCAAAGGGGGCAGGAGGGCAGGGAGCAGAAATAGAAGTATTTAGGACCACTGCCTAATTTCCTTCAGTTCTGTCATCCGGTTTCTTTTAGCTATCACTTGTGGGCTGCCATACTCATTTATGAATGAAGAAAAAACCCCTTAGCATAGTAAAAGTCAAAAAGTTTGTGATTCCATCTGTAAGGACCACTTAGGCCACCATGTGACTTAGGATGGTGGCCTGGGGCTAGAAAGGATGAAAAATGTGGTAGGAAAGAAGGGAGAGGCCACCGAACAAACTAAAACACAGAAATCAGAACTCTGATTCTCACCCAGGGCCCTGATTGGTGTTCGGGTTTCTCCGTCTCACCGCTGCTCAGATGCTGGGGAAGCTTGAGGCTGGGCCGCACGTGTTACCTGTGTCCACGGAGACACACAGAAGGTGGGTCATGCCCAACTCACTGCCTCCTTGGCATCCCACCAGCTGCCAGAGACCAAACGGACTGACGTTATGGGCGAAATGAGGCCATTTTCAGTATCCTGCCCAGCTCCATTTGAGGGCAGAGATGGGCTCACTTCACAAACACAGAGAAGCGGCTCCTTCTTCATCTTTCCATCTCAACAACAAAGCATCCTAAATCACAGCCAGGTGCAGAGCTCAGATCTCTACAGGGCTGGTAGTGATGCCTGCAGGGTGCAAGAGAAGAAAGACTGCTTAGAGCTGGAATGAGGAGAAAAAGGAATACTGAGCAGATGGAGAAACAGAGCTCCACAGGACTGTCACAGCAGAGGGACAGCCCATCCATCTTGTGGGGCCTCCTTCCCAGAGCCGTCCACCCTTCTGCCTGCATTGCTATAGGAAGGAGGACATGCAGGATGCAGTGCTTTCTAAGATGACTGTGACAGGAACTAGGGTAAGATACCCCTGAGCTCAAGTTCTCAGAAAACGAGCCTCCTGCCCTGCAAGCCTCGCTTCCCTCACCCCTCCACAGCACTGTGCTCTGCTGCCTGAAACTCAGATCAACACGACCCATTCCTCTGAGTTAAACCAGAGGGCAATCTCCTGGAACTCTCGGAGAAACAGATTCTACAGCATGGCCTGAAAGGAGAAAGGCCAGGATTAAAGAACCAGGCCAGTCAGTTTTCAAGCCCCTCACNTGACTCTGATGTGTGGCTAGAACCGAAAGGAAAATGTTGTCTTCTCTAGGNANGGTTTTTGGAAAGCAATCCTCNTAGACTGTTCATGAGAGAATCCCAATAACAATCACTACCATTGACTGAGAGCCACCTAGAGTCCTGGTCCTGAGCTTGAACTCNGTGAATATAATGTCTGGCATGTCTCATAACCCTCACAGTGACATCATTATTCTCTTGCACAGACAAACAGTCTAATCTCAGAAACATCAAGCAGTCACCCAAGGTTGCTTGGAGAGGAGCTCTTCAATATGGCTCAGGATTTGAACCCAGGGCCATCTGCTTCTTTTCCATATGTCATTTTTATTGCACTCACTATCTAAAAACAATAACAGCCAAATCCACAGTCCACTCAGCTCCCAGGGTCAGGCTTCTTCCTGTACATTCAGGTCTCTGTGCCCTTTACCAAGCCCAGGGATGAGGTCATTCTAGCCAAGCCAGTTTTCTACGTCTATGGCTCACAAGCTGACAAAACATCTGTGGAGACCAGAGCCGGAATCAGNCTCTATGGATGTGTTGGCTCAAACTACTTGGACTAAACACAGTCTAAAAAGTCTCCTGCTTGGGGGCAAAGTTTTGAAAGAGGCAGTTGGAAGGGGGAGGAGGTACCCACGCCCACAATACGGATATGAGGAATAAATAAATGTATACAGATGTGGCCAGGCCGGGCGGGAGCTGAAAGATAAAGCAGTTGGCTCGGTGGGAAGGGATGAGCTAACTTCCTTCATCNGCTCCTCCTGGTTCCCTTCTCCTTAGCAACTTCAAAGANGGCAAAGCACCAATATGACCTTGAAGGTTCTCAGATCTCTGTGTNTGTGAAGGACAGGCAGACAGCAAGAAGGACTTCCACCAAGTTGTCCCTTTCAGCCTCACTGAGGCATGACTGGCAGGTAAAGCATGATATATTCTGGGTGGATATACACTAAGATGTCTTAAAATACACACACCTACCAGGGTGTGGTGGCGCACACCTTTGGTCCCAGCACTGGAAAGCAGAGGCAGGATCTCTGTGAGTTCAAGGCCAGCCTGGTCTACAAAGCAGGTTCCAGGACAGTCAGGGCTACACAGAGAAACCCTGTCTCAAAAACAAAACAAAACAAAAACAACAACAACAAAAACACCTTAGACATGGTCACCTCCAATAAGCTGCTAACAGCACTGCTGGAACTTGCTCCCTTCTTGCAGTCAGAATTCTTAAGGGTGTTCTCTCAGCAAGNTTCAGGGGCGCTATACACTGTTTTTAGTTATAACTGCCATGCTGTTCACTAGGTCTCCAGAGTTCACTCATTTTATAATCACGGTTCGCACCCTTTGACGAACATTCTCATTCACAACTCCCTGAGGCCCGAGAACTACCATTCTACTCAGTGTCTTCAAGTTTGTTATTTTTCTATTCTACACATGAGAGATAATGCAGAATTAATTTTCCAATGNTTGGCTTCTTTTACTTGGCATAATGACCTCCACATTTGTCCCTATTGTCACAAATGACAGGATGTCCTTATTAAAACTGAATAATACTCCNTGGTCTATATGCACCATGTTTTCTTTATCCATCTACCCTTGGGGTGTATCCACACGTAGTACAGATGCCTCTTGNAAGTAGTGATTTTNATCTCATGTGGCTGCATACCCAGAAGTGAGATTACTGGATTGTATGGAAAGTCTATTTTAAACTTTGAAGGAACTTCCATTCTATGACAATGGCTCTGCCAAGCACATTCCCACCAACACTACCGAAAGGCTTCCTTTTCTCTGCATCTCAACCAGCACATGTTANCTTTTTGCTAACAGCATCCCAACCAGTGTGATGTGGTAACACACCACAATTTTAATTTGCATTTTCCTGATGATTAGTGAAACTAAAAATCTTCACTTCAGATACCTGTTAAACACTTCTTTATCTTCTTTGGGGAAANGTGTTTTCAGGTCCTTTGTCCTTTTATGTATGTATGTATGCATGTATGTATGCATGTATTTGACAGACTTACTCCATTTTGTTTCTCTGGTATAAAAAACTCTATGTGGGAGCCACAGCTAGAGCACGAATCCTCTGAATGAAAACTCTGGTGTGGGTTTGCACAAGATGGTCAATGAACTCCTCTTAGAAAGATTTGGTGAACATAGCCTCCTGTCAGGGGCCAGGGGTCAGGGGTCATGAAGCTCTAAAGTTTGCCCTTCTTATTTGTTTTTTTTTTTAAGGATTTATTTATTTTTATGTGCATGGGTATTTCGCCTGCATGTGTGTGTGTGTATATGTGTGTGTGTGTGTGTGTGTGTGTGTGTGTTTACTACATGCACTCAGTGCCTGTGAAGGCCAGAAGAGGGCATCAGATCCCCTGGAACTGGAATTACAAACCATTGTGGGTGCTAGGAATCAAATCTTGGTGCTCTGGAAGAGCAGCCAGTGTTCCTAACTGCAGAGGCGTCTCTCTAGCCTATGGATTTTTTTGGATGAGTTTTGTTTGTTTACTTGTTTTATTGTTAGTGGGCTGTATAAATTCCTTGAATCTTTTTATATTAGTTCCTTATTGTGTATACAGCCTGCAAATATTTTCTCCCATCCTGAGTTGCCCTTTCATTTGGTTGATTGTTTCTTTCNCTCTGAGGAAGCTTTTTGGTTTGATGTGGTCCCGTTTGTACATTCTTGCTTTTCTTGTTTGAGCTTTTTGGTATCACGTCCAAAACTCCTTGAGAAGGAGGCACCTGGCATCAGGACAGAAGAAAGTCCTGCACATTCTCACCACGGCACATCTTTCCAACATCCCTCGGAGCACAAGACAGACAGTCAAGTGTTCACAGTGGTTTGAGCAGACAGCAAGCATTCTCGGGGAGCTTGGAGCTCAACACTCTTTAAATAGGAGACCCTCTGCAGGCCCAGAGGGAGGATGGTTGCTGGGGCAGCGAAGCCCTGTGCAGTTTCTTGGTCATGGCCNCTTGCCCAGGAATCCAGCACATGCTACATTAGCATGGATGGACCCACCTCCTGAACCTGCCCTTGTGAGACCACAGCCCACAGCCTGTCAGCAGCACTGGCCAAGCCTGGGCACAAACCCAAAATGTGCACATGCCATCTGCATCTGCTGGGCTGCGCTGGCAAGGTCTCCCAGCTGATCGGTGGGGTCTGGCTGGGGATCCAGCGAAGGCTGGAGAGCAGGCGGCGCTCAAGCAGGGCCTCGCTAGCTTTGCTCAGGGCCTCCTCCTTTGCTTGCCTGTGGTAGCCAGGCACTGAGTTGAAGAAAGAGCCTGACACTTGTCCTCAAGTGGCTTGAGACCCTGTCTCACTTCCTACAACTGATGGGGCGCTGTGTGCAGCTTGAAAGCCGAGAAGTGTCGGATCTGTGTATGCTAGAAGCCAACTATAAACAAGAGTGAGGAAACGTTTCTCAGAAGCTGTATGTAGCTGGGGTGTTGGCCCTCCGCCAGAATAGGCTGCTCCATCTGAGTTCCCAGCTCAAAGAGAACCTCCAGTCCTTGCTTCATGACTAAAAGCCTTCCCTGTCTCTGGGTCTCACCTACTAAGCAGCAGCAACCTGCTCCCCTTCACCAGTGACTCCCTACAGTCATACTCAGAAACCATATCTGGTATCCCCGTGACAGGCTTNCCAGCATCTTAACTCTACCCCAGCGCTTTCTTGTTTCCTTGGAATAACTGATAAACAATGCCATGTTTTTGTTTTTGTTTTTTNAGCCTGTTTCAGAAAGAATAAAATTGTTTGCAATTCATATATTTTTAATCAGGTGTCTTAAATCAGAAAATGCCGTGTGCACAGCTCAAAGCATCCCCACCAGTTCTCTGGCGGTAAAGACTGGCATTGAGCAGACTAGCACTGCAGAAACTGCTATGTAATTTGTGCGTTACATGGCATCTTCTTGTTCTGCTGCTGTGTCGCTTTCTCGTCGAGCAGTTGTGTCAGAGATGACACCAGGTAGCAGCAGAGTCGGACAGGAAGAAATTGTTGCACTTGAGGGTGCGGGAGTGAGTGACTGGATCTCCGTGCTAAAGCACGATTCCCAGATTCGAATGAGCCGGAAGGGGCTGGGAGTGACAAAGACCAGCATGAAAAAGATTGGAAAGAGTCCCCAAGAGACTTCCGGGGGAGTGACAGTGGGTGGGAGGAAGGGGACACCTAAGTTTGTCTTAATACGTACAAGATGGCCTGGTGGAGGANTAAGCAGGGGACAGAATGACAGAGGGGGATGTTGCATTCCACATATGCCAGNCTTTTCCAGGCTCCTCCCATCCCCTCAGCTGGCTGGGAAGCACTGACCACACAGCATTATGGGAACATTATGGGCTACATAGCTTCCTCCAGAATCTTTCATTTCTCTGAGCTCCACCATCTCATTCTAAGCCCTCTGCCTCGATTCCAGCTGCTACATTTCCCAGACAGTCTAACATAAGGGAAGGGGGCTGTGGTACAGTGTTGTGGCTTTGGTAGAACGGTGGTGACAGTGGAAGGTCTGCCGATGTATTCATATCCAGGACGACTTAATCACTTTCCAGGGAAAGGCAATCTATTCTTGAATGGCTCTAAACTCTGCGGTTTCTTATTTTCAATATTAGATCGCAGTGGCTTCTCCAAGCTCCAGCTCATCACAGCCTACACTTGCAGTGTTCATTAAGTTGTCAATACCACTGTCATTCAGGCCTGAAGAGGCGCTAAGCATTTGGGTAGTTAGCATTAGGTATGAATTGCACACTATAAAATGGACCCATTTGAGAGTACAGTTCCAAAGATTTTGATAAATATGAATAGTCTATAATGACTACCACAATCAAGATAGAAAAGAAAATGTTATCTCAAAAGATACCCTATGTTCTTTTGACCTCGGTCCATCCCCCCCCCAGCAAAGACTCATGTCTTCACCACCAGAGTTCTGTCTTTTCATAAACATGGGATCTGAGCGTTTACAGCCTTCAACGGTTGCTTCTTTCACTTCATATAGTGCTTTTGAGATCCATATCAAGTTTGTAAAGAAGATGAAAAGAAACAGAATTTAAAGGGACTTGGTATTGAGTCTTCAGAACATTGAAAGAGGAAAATAAGAACACAGAAATGTCCTTTGCAAGCTCTGCAATGGGCCCAAGAGCTGTCACTACATAAAACAGATTCGTTACTTAGATACGGAAAGACATTGACTGTCCAAAACAACGTAGAGTAATTCAAACAGCATGAACTTTGGTCTGTTGTAAGATCTGCGATATCTACCCAGCTTTTCTGGGTGTACAGCCCTCTCCTCTGTTAAATGAGGGCCACACTCAGCTCCAGAGCACCAGGTATCCTGGGTACCACAGTGAATGAAGAGATGGCTCTTCCCNTTGACTTCTGCTGGCTATCAGGAAAGACAGCCTCCTGTATTATTCTGTGTTCNTAGGCTATTAATAAGTGTAAGGGCGGAGCTGTGACAGTCATTTCTGTTTTCACCTGGGACGTTCGAACCTGAGGCTATAACCAATCAGAACTCAGCAGTCTAGACAAAGACTGCACATGATGTCATATGAATATGTTGATCTAACTCTAACTCCATCTGTCCCTAGTCCCTTACATGACCAATAAAGTCCCTTAATTTGATTCATAAAAACAATACATAAGCCACCTATTACTCAGAGGTGACATAGGGGTCATAAAATAACAATTGTATTGAAGCCATGTAAGTGATGCACAGGCATGGCACTAAATGGTCACCTCTTTAAGTCTCTAGAAACACGATCCCCAGACNTGAAGCTTTAGGNGNTACCATGCATTGCTNCTGCNGCCGCTGCTGCTGTTATTGTTGAGACAGGGTCTTGCTCTGTTGTCCAGACTAGGCTCAAACTTGTGGGCTCCCTCCTCCTCCTCCCAAATAGTTGGGGAAAGAGGTATGTACCATCACCCACAGCCTTGATACCTGCATTCTTCTCCCATGCCAGGGATGATACCCAGGGCCTTGCATACGCCAGGAAGGGCAAGAGGTGCCCTATCTGTATTGCAATATCTCTTAAGCCAAAGACAAGTGCACATGACACATAGGCCCCNTGTAATAACCAGACATCTAAGATTCATTAGCATCAGTTCAGGCTTTCATAAAACCTCACTCCAATTCTTCCCAAGATTCAGTATAATTTCAACAAGAGGTCCAAGGCAGAATTATAGTTATAAAAGGGGTAAAATATTGTCTCCCTCATAAAGGCAATCAAAAACAAAGAAAAATGGTCCTTGAAGACATGCCTCTGAGGAAGGCTTGGACTACATAGAATTCAGAGGGAAAGGAACATTGAGGGTAGGCCAAGAAAGCTTATACGGGAAACAGCAAATAAGCAATTTTTGCCAAAGAATATTTTGTCTATGGGTTATTGAATCAGAAGAGCCGAGCAAATTCCATGAGACAACCTTGTAGATTTGAGCAAGAAAATCATCGTTAAAACTGTATTAATTAATGGTTTTAACTGACATAATTAAGACTGTAAACCTTGTAATGGTTGTAGAATGAAGCTAGAGGCAGGGTAGATGGGTGGTCCCAAAGCCAGTTAAGAGAAAATTCTTAAAAGTCTAAGAAAAAGTTCCAGGAACCTGCAGAAGGACTATGACCAGGAGGCACTGAGGCTTCTGGGAAACAACAAATAGACTTCAAGAAGGGACAGAGAGCAGAATGTCGCAGGAGTCCAAACAGTAGTGGCTAGATGATCAGAGGTGTAGCTGGAGANAGGAGGGAAGCTCGAGTTAGCAGTGGGCTAACATGGTTCATTCTTAGACTTGTTGAATTTGGGGTGCTGGGATGATGTCCACAGAGCATTTGGAAACACACACAGTTTAGCAGATGGCGAGACTGTTGGTGCCCAGAATGAAAGGAAGCAGATCCAAGAGGCAAAAAGATTGTTACAAACGAAGCAAGGAGAGTGCTCGGGGAGGNTGGAGGAGATCTGTGACAGGGGCATGAAGTTGAACCTCACATTCTGAGTCTTGACACTATACATGTGACAGCTGCAGGGCGAGAGAAGGCCCAGTGGTGACAGATCCCAGGGAACATCTCCATGTCAGAGGCAAAGGGAGAGATGCCCAAGAAAGACATAGAAGAGCTGAGAGTCCTCTGCTAGGCAACTAGTCGAAGCCCAGCCTCCTAAACAAATCCATCCCCATGCTGGGTCTCCTGTCATGTGAATGGGGACACTGCTTACCACCCTGCCTCCCTGGGCTGCCCACGTGGAACTTGGACAGGTGANGTATGCNTGAGCACTGTGAGAAGCACAGGGCATTCTGGGCCTGGCAGGCATNCATTCTGCCAGGCGCAGGCCAGGTGGGGAGGACGGGATGATTCCCTGAGGAGTGTTCCGAGTTCCTGATTTATCCAAGAGCTGAAGGAAAAGCTCAAGCAAGCAGGCAGCCTGTACACCAGCCAAGACGTGGGCCACGGGTAATTCATTCTCCCTCGCTTGCTGGCTCATCCACCTCCCCGGCAGGATTTCATGTGGAAGACAGCTGTGTGGGAGGAAGGTTTGGTCTTGAGTTGGCAGGGCTGGCAGAGCCATGCTCTTGGGGAACTGTCCAGGCTCCCACAGTGTACGGGTAGACTCTCATGACCAGAGCTTTGGTTAGACCCATGACGAGACACACAGAAGTGGTAAATGAATANCCACCATCCATCCCCTAGTGAGTGGCAGTTTGCTTTCTGAAAGCCCCACTTCTCTTCTTTGGGCTCCACCATCCCTACTCTGCCCCAGTTGCTTCCATTCTCCAAGATCCAAGTGTGGGTCTCCCCTCCCCACATAACACCCCTTCCACCACCCAACTGACCCTATCCCCATGGATTTTAGCCGCATCTCAAGGCATCCAAGAGGTTCTGATCTCTCCACCATCTAATTCTCACTGGCTCATTCTTTCTTCTCACCTCTACATGGAGGGCAGTGTACAAGACAATGAGAAGAACGGGCTTCGGCCTTCTGTGTTCCCTAGGAGCTGGACTGTGTGACGGGAAAGAGGTCACCCCTCTGAAGCGACCACAATACCTGGTACTTGTTCATGTGGCACTGACACTCCCTGAGGACTCAACAGCCAAAGGTGAGTCCACATGAAGGAGAACAATGTTCAGCTCTAAGATACAAAGCTCTGGCTGTGGGGAGGTAGGGAAACACGAAACCATGCCACAGAGATGGTGAACCACACAGAGTGTTGCAATTGTATCATGGCCCAGGCTCCACGATATGTCCATGTCACAGGCACTTTCTAGCAGATGCTGACCTGGACTGGTGACTCTGATGGAGATCTACACAAAGGGTTTCTTGGGTACTGCCTCAGGATCAGCCTCTATGGAAGGAATGGTGGAAGCAGGAACAGGAGAGAGAGGGACATTGCGACAGTCTCGGCCAAGCCAAAGGGGAGCNGTGTGGCAAAACTGGCCTTGCAGAATTGCCTCAGATGGTATGAATGGTGTCAACTTTTTGACCCCGGTAAAGTCATCTTCCAGTATTGGCTGCTCTCAGATGGGACAAAGCCTGGGGCTCTTTTCATCTGAGTCTAACAGTCCAGGGAAGGAGGGGTCAGTGGTGTACTCTGGGCAGAGCATACACTCCCAGCCACTGGAGTATGAGTACTCCGGGCCTACAGGGGGAGGTAGGCTGTTTACCAAGAATCTAATACATAGGCTTCAGGGTGATCTTGACACATGCTAGTCCAGGCATAAAGGNTCGCTGTTCCAAAAAGGCAAGCAGGGCACCTAGCCCTGAGCACCTGTCTCCCNTTAGGCTTGTCTCGAGCCCTGTCTGCACCACAAACCCGTCTCTTCTCTTCTGTCACTGGCTGACTGCCACCACTCAAGCAACTTGACATGAGGAACACACTACCTTTCTAGACTTCCTAAGTGAGTTTTGACTAGAGACATGGAATCTCAGAGCCGAATGTTTAACAACCTGAAGATACATATTTTTTAACCACTTCATAGTCACTCAGCCTCAAATCATCTGTCCCACATTATGCCACCTAGCCACTATANACAGAAGCCATGGGATTGTTCCTACCTTCCAGGAAGTATACCCAAGAGACTGAGGCCCTCATGAAACCTCTGCCTCCCAAACGCCCTGTGGTGGGCGCTGGGGAAATCACTGTTCTGNAAAGGAAGAGTCAGCAGGTCCTGGTGGCCTTGTGACTCAGCAGAGCAGAAAGAAACCCAAGTCCTCCAGGCAGAGTTTCTCTAAGTCCTGAGCAATTCCTCCNAGATACTTAGCTGGACAGAAAGTCTTCTCTAAGACATGTAGTTGCTGAGTTGAAGAACTTCTCAGGTCAGCTACTTGGCTGACGCCATCACCTCCATCAGCTCTTTGTTCGTACCTGACCCTCTCAATTGAGGTCAGTGCTAACCAGCTTAGATTAAAGTGCCTGCCCATNTCATACCACCCCAGAGAGTTCCAACACACTTCATCACACTCAGTAGTTTTTCTGTGTCCATATACTTTATCATGGAATCTCATACAACAGTATCGATTATTACCTTATCAATTATTATGACTTAGTAGTTACCATCTACCTTCCTTTGCTCAAATGGCTGCCAGAACAGACAAGCCCTCAGTAAGGGCTTGCTGAGTAAGAGAGTGAATAAATAAACAGCTACTATTTGTTGAGCACTTACTAGGCCACAGCCACCAGGGCAAAGGTGTAAGCAAGTAAGACTTTCTGTCTTGATGGAACTCCTAGCCAGCCAGTCCAGTCCATCCTCAGAAAGGTTCTGGGGGCAGATGGCTCCCTAAAAGCTAAGTTATAGGGAATAATGAGAATGACCCTGGAGCCAATACCCCACCCCCGCCATCAGAAAATAAATTCATGTATTTGTACTGTCCGTGGCCGTCTTCATGCTATGTGGTAACTGAAGAGCCTTCAAAGCCCTGAAGAGCCTTCAAAGCCCCCATCGTTAGCTTCTGACTCTAGGAAGGTAGCCATGCCTGATTCAGGATGCCCACGATGATAATGAATTACCTCCCACCCTCTTCATCTACATTGTACATAACATACCATGTTGAGCATGTTGTTGTTATTGTACTGTGATCCAGAACAACAACCATATAGAATCCTATTTGAGACCGACAATAAAAGAGACAAATAAGCAAATAAAGAAGAAAATACCAAATTTGTTGTTAGATCTGTCTCTAGGAATTCCAGGAATTACAGAAGCAAAAGGAAGTGACATCTAAGATATTAATGTCGCTACAAGCACTACCGTTGTCCCAAACAAGCCGTTTGGGACAAATATACACCATACAGACTGACTGACTTGAAACTTTTTTTTCAAAGAAGTAGATATCAATAAAATCCATAAGCCTAAGTAACATGTGAAATAGCCAAGAGCATGATATTGAGACATGTAGCAGTGCTCTGGTTGTGAGATGAGAACTCCAAAGCATAAAGTGGCTTGGAAGTTGCTGCCAACACATGAAGAGCCTCAACACATCCAAATACCTTCCCATCAGCTTGGCTGGATGTATTCATAAGGGCTTTTGGGTCCCACTGATAGGAAACTCAAGTCCTTGAGATATACCTGTCCTCAGCATCCCCACATGATACCCTTTGCCTGCACTGGGATACACTGGAACCCTTATATTCTCTCCTCCCCGCCAATAGCAGTCTGTCTCAGNTAAAGCTAGCATCAGGTTCATGGATGCTGCTCTTCAAATGACTGATAAGGTATGTGGCTCTTCTATGAGACATCTGTAATTAAGCTTCGCCATATANCAAGATTTGAATTCCGGGAAAGGCTTCTGAAGGGTGGAATTTCAAAGACTGTGATGACAGAATCCTGGGAAAAGCATTCATGCTGAGTGGGAAGTCATTACCAAAGCCTCATTTGCACCACATATGGCAGCCCCCGGAAGTAGTAAAAAAGGGGAAAAAATGCAGGAGTTCAAAGACCCTCGCTTGTTAGGCCTAGGTCTCCTGTGTAGTGTTGCTATATTCATGACCCACTTAACGTCTCTAAATCTTTCTGTCATCCTTNAAACAAGTGCGAGCGCTAAAGAAACTTAACTTTCTGTTTCCAGAAGAGCCATAGTAAACAAAATCTCTCCACACAAATGGTTGTTACTCATTTTACTCTACCCTCTCATGCCTTCGGGCATCTCCCCCAGGTCCCACATTTGTGCATCAACCCTGCATAGATCACAGAGTGACNGTCCTAAAACAGTGACTGGAAAGCCACAGGGAACTGGCTGCCTTCTTTTTGAATTGAATTCTCTTGGTCCAAGAAGTGAACTGCAAAAGGTAGGCAATGTCTTTAACACATGACTGCCATCCTAACAGGATGGGGAAACACAATGTGTCGATCCGGGCAAAANTGTCCTGCATCCTTCCTTAAGCCACACCTCGGTCGGTCTCTTGGTACTGCCAGAGAGCATTCTCCTCTCTAAAAAACATAGGCAAGTGCTAACTACTCACAGAAATCAATTAGCCGGAACTCACTTTCTTACCAGTCTCTACCGTTTTCTCCACACAGAAAACCCACAGCAGTTTTCTGAGGTGTCCTTCCTGGTTAGAAAGCACCCAAGATTCTGAGGCAGGCAAACATAGGGATTAATTTAGCAACTTGGACTCCACTTGGCTCGGGCTATGCACACAGCCTCCCCGAACAATGTACCTAGCAACCTATTGGCAACACAGGATCTCATCTGCATTGCNTTAGGCTATACGTACACTCGACTCCAAGTACTGGAATATGTTTCTCTTTCCCTTAATAATAATAATCTCAGGCAAATTCCATTCAATCATACTCTCCTTATGTCCAGGTACAATAACAGAAAGGGCAATCGAGCCTGAACTGGTTTGGAGTGCATGTACAATAAGGAAAAGCTATGTCTTCAGGTCAGTACAGAGACTCCCCCATTTGCCATCTCACACCTATGCATAATTGAGAATGCATATGATTAAAATCAGATATATTATACACATTAGAGAAATGACTATATAACCTGATATGTCTATAGTGATTAAAACAGAGAATCATCCAAACCACTCTCTTCCCTTTAGACTCCATAAAAAGAGACCCCAGGTAGTAATCTGGGGCCCTTAACTATGTTCACTCATGGGGCCTGCTGTCATTCTTGACAGTGTCTTCCTTACTACTAGTTACTAGTTACTACTGCTTTGATTGAAATCAAGTCTCCTCACTACTTTGTTATCTGTGTGGACTTTTATTTTATTCTTGAATAAGACATCAAAAGTCTGGAAACATCTGACCCAGACTCTGATCACTGATAACATTGCTAGTCTTTCCACATCCCTGTTTCTTCCACCTCAAAAACCTTCTCACTGGTCACCACCACGTGATCTTTCATGCCCATGAAATTGGGTTTGCAAACTTTATGTTCCATGAATGCAAACATTTATTTCCAATTTACAGAGTTGGAAAGATGGCTCCACGGGTAACACGCTTGCTGCATAAGCACAAGGGCCTGAGTTCAAATCCCCAGCACTGGTGTGAAAGGCACTATGTGTTTGTAACTCCAGCACTGAGAAGGGAGAAACAGGCGTATCCTGGGGGCCTACTCACTAGGAGTCTAGCTGAAACAGCAAGATCTTGTCTCAAATAAATAAGTAATAGATAGATAGATAGATAGATAGATAGATAGATAGATAGATAGATAGATAGATAGATAGATAGATAGATAAGTAGTTAGATAGAGAAATACATAGATAGACAGACAGACAGACAGACAGACAGACAGACAGACAGACAGATAGGTGACTAGTGAAGACATCCTGGTATCAACTTTTGGCCTCTACAAATGCCTAAATGGGCTAGTCCACTTAAGCACACAAGTCTACGGACACACACACACACACACACACACACACACACCATACGCCATCACACACATGCGTGCACATACATTACAAATAACAGCTCTCTCTCATCCGTAGTATGTTGAATGGACACATAATATCTCTGTTGTTATTTCTTTCTATGGAAACTTTCTTGGCAGGAATGTCACATCAAGAAAAACCAAGTATTAGAGCCCTTAACAGCCGAACCATGTATGCTCTTAAGTCCCAAGCAGCTCCTCTAGCCTGGCACCCTCAGCACCAAGACTGTTCTTCTCATGTGAGCCTTCCATTTGTCCTCCTCTGTCCTAACTCAGGATTAACCAATGGACTCACCAGCAGCCNTTCTTGTCAGTACTGCTGAACAATAAGATTATGACTTAATACTTTTTTAAAAAATGAAAAACTCTTCTATGACCCACAGATCTCCTCCATATTGAGCTATGCTTTGCATAAAACCCCAAATGAGTCTAGAACCTGGACCCTGCATAGATTTCATACCATTGCCAAACTGAGCCCTTGGGTGAGATGTAGAGAACAGACTTCCTCTTGGAGAGGGTAGCAACAGCAACTCCCCAGCCCCACCCTGGCCTGTTTAGAGTTGGCATGCAGGCCAGTCAAGGAGATGGCTGAGGTACCTTGGAATATTTTCTGCTGAGACTTGACAACTCAGCTCCTGTGAAGGGCGAGGCCTCCAGCAAAGCCGATCATCAAAAGCATTCCTTAGTATNCAGGTGCCCTTGGTACTATATAAAACTGTCCGTGATCACAGCATCCTGAGGCCTCAGTAGTATTCTTCCAGCCACTGCTATAAGGAGGGAAGAATGAAAACAGTCTGAAAGGGAGACACTGTACATGACAGAAACAGATGGTC
>LZPO01075852.1:119700-142888 GCA_001675575.1 Neotoma lepida | reverse complement strand
AAAGAAAATGAGGCTTGAAATAAAGCCAAAGGTCAATGAAAGAAAAGAAGGGAAGGAGAGAGAGAGGGAGGGAGGGAGAGAAGGAGGGAGGGGACCCTGAATTGTCGAGGACATCAGAGAAGGCACTGCTGTGGACTCTCTCCTCCTCTGGCTCCAACAATTGCCTTCTTTTTTCCATTTGACTTTCCATCAGGAAGCTGCAATTTTCTTTTTCCTTGGCTTCCAATCTGAGCTCTGGACAAAGCCATAAAATTCCCCAGTCATTTATGGCCTGTTTTTCCTTTATAGTAGAAAAGCATTAATCCCTCAGCCTTAAATGTGAGGTAATCAAGAAATATGTCCATAAAGCAGAGTTAGCTGGATCCTGACCCAGCATTCAAAGTTTATGGAAAGACCCTATAGCACTAGATAGAATGTGGTCTCAGTCAGAGCCCTGTCACAGTGAGGACCTGGTTCAAGAGTCTTCTGAACAATCCTTACCTGTCACTGATATGTGACAACACTGCTCTCTGGGAGAAAGAATACATGCTCTGCACAACTCCTCTAAAATGCCAGCCTCAGGGGCTGGCTCAGCAGTTAAGAGCACTGGAGGCTCTTCCAGAGGACCCATGTTCAATTCCCAGCACCTACACAGTGGCTCATAACCATCTGTACCTCCAGTTCCAGGGTATGTGACACCTCCATGGGACTAGGCATTCATGTGATGTACACATATCCACATGGGCAAAACACCCATACACATAAGATAATAAAATAATTTTTTTAATGTCAATGTCAGCCTTGGACAGAGACATGCACCTCACTGTGAGTGATTGTCCCAGCCACAAGGAAGGAGGGAATCTCAGATGAGCCCTAGGTGACAACAAAGCACCAAAACCTGAAGTTAGTCTCCAAGTCAGCCCCAAGGATGATGTCCAAATACTGAGATCCACCTTNGCTGCAGAGCTTGAATGATGCCTGGCCCTGGCCCATGTCATTCTNTATGAACAGTCTCCAGAAGGGCAGAACTGCCTTTGCTTTATAAATGTCACTGCCCATAGACACAGCAAGAATGAACTTCTAGAACATCATTAAGTCCTGCTAATCAGGACTCTGCCCACACTATTTTCATATATAAACAATTATACAATTTAAGCTTCTCTCTTTTCCTTAGGCTCAGGTGCCTGCAACAGGACATGGGAGTCTACTTTCTTCCTCTTCCTCCTCTCTTCCTCCTCCTCCTCCTCTTCCTCCTCCTCCTCTTCCTCCTCCTCCTCCTCCTCCTCCTCCTCTTCTTCTTGAGACAGGGTCTCACTATGCAGCCTTGGCTGGTCTGGATCTTGTTATGTAGAGCAGGATGGCCTTGAATTCACAGAGATCAGCCTGCCTCTGCCTCTTGAGTGCTGAAACTAAAGGCGANCACCACCACACAATCTACTTTAAAAAACAAAACAGGACAGTCAGTGGTGGTGCACACCTTTAATCCCAGCACTTAGAGAAGCAGAGGCAGGCAGATTTCTGAGTTCAAGGCCAGCCTGGCAGATTTCTGAGTTCAAGGCCAGCCTGGTCTATAGAGTGAGTTTCAGGATAGCCAGAACTACACAGAAAAACCCTGTCTTGAAAAAACAAACAAAACAAAACAAACAAACAAAAATAAAAACAAACGAACGAAAGAACAAATATCAGCCTTTATGATAAAAAAAAAAATAAAAGGGAAAGGGAAAAAAAATAAAACGGCTAGTAGAAAAGAATAACGACTTTTTCCTGCCCAGCACATTGGCCTCCCCCACACTGGACTGTTTGCGTTTCGTGACAGGAGGAAGACTGTGAGGAAGTGTTCCCAGACGACATCTAGAGCTCTAAGTGCTGTCCCCCGAACAGTGCTACATGATGAAATGAGTTTGGAANCGGTGCTCACATCCCAGTCACCTAGGGAAAGCAGAACTCAGAGGCAGGCTGTGCACAGTCCTGCAGGGTGCTGAGCGCAGGGTGCTGAGCTTCCCAACCCACCACCTTCCCATAACTCGAGTGTACCCTGAGCATTAACCGTGTATGTCGCATCAAGCCCCTAGACTATGTGGGACACAATCTGGGGACCCCTGATCCAGGGGAACTGTTGCAACTCAGNCCAAGGAAATCAAGCCAAGACCAAGCATGGCAGCATATGCCTTTAATCCCAGAACTTGAGAGGTGGTGGTAGGTCTTTGAGTTCAAGGCCAGCCTGATCTACATAGTGAGTTCCANGACAGTCAGGGACCCTGTCTCAACAAACAAACAAGCAACAACAGAAAAGAATCAAGTCNTTCCAATGGGCTGATGGAATCACAAAAGCAAACACATCCTGATACTTTAGAGTTCAGGAGGCAGTGGGGACAGAAGAGACACAACTAAAGAAAAGCCAACCTAAGAAAGCCAAACAAAACCGAACCAGAATCCTCTCTTAGCTAGTTTTAACCACCCTTCTCACATAGAGAGACCAACCACTCATGGGCAGGCAAAGTGATTACTGCAACTAAGAAGACAGTTTCTAGTTGGGTCAGTGCAGAAGGTATTCACTCACCCCAGCCTCAGCCAAGGTTGAGCAACAGACTGAAAGCACAAGTAAAAGTCCTGTGGTACCAAACCTTCTGGAAAATGTCAGTGGCATTAACTCTANCACCAATAAACTTGGGTGGATGGAAAGATGGATGATGGATAAGGACGGATGGATGGATGATGGATACAGTGGATTATAACATTACAATCACCCTAGTGGGGATCAGGAAACCTGTTCTTTCACATCTTCTATGTCTACTGCATCCTTTCTTTCTTTCTTTTTTTTTTTTTTTACTTTGATCAAATCGCTTAACTTCTAAGCTGTTTGTTTCATTTATAAATGAGTAGTTAATGAATATCTGATACCAGACAGTTGTTCGTTGTTTTTTTTTCATTTTCATTCTTTCGGTTGGAAGGAAAATGATGTATGGGAATTTCCCACACATGACTGTCCATAAGAGAAATAAGAGAGATCATGAAGAAGGGAAAGGGAAAGTAAGAAGACGAGAAGGCATTGTGACCACTAGATTGCCTTTTGAATACAGCTTCCACAAGTTAACTAAATAATGATAATCCATGCACAATAGCTCTGATATCAGTAGCTTTGGAGCCAGGTCCTGACTACCTAGGCATGTTCAGTTAATAGCTCCTATTAACTACATATTATTATGCCAAAACCCAAAAGATCTGGGTGCTGGTCATCTGCCTCAGCCACCAAGTCATCACATCATTTCCTTGGGTCTTGTTCTCCAATGTCAAACTAGGAATGTAGATTTACTACTGTGGTGGTTCGAATGAGAATGGTCCATATACTTGACTGCTTAGTCACCAGGGACTGGAACTCTTTGACAGGATTAGAAGGATTAGGAGGTATGGCCTTATTGTAGGAAATGTGTCACTGGGAGTGGGCTTTGAGGTTTTCAAAAGCCCATAGCCAGGCCAGTTTTTCTCTCTTTCTCTCTCTCCNCCTATCAATAAGGGTGTAGCTCTTAGCTCCTTCTCCAGCACTGTTCGTGTCTGTCCGTTACCATGCTTCCTGCCATGATGACAATGGACTAAGTCTCTGAAGCTGTAAGCCAGCCCCCAATAAATGTTTTCCTTTATAAGAGTTGCTGTAGTCATGGTGTCTCTTCACAGCAACAGAATAATGACTAAGACAACTACCACACTAGTTTGAAGGGAAAAAATGAGAAGAGAATATGCATATTGTTAAACAAATGCATAAACATGTGTAGTCTCATGGTGGATGAGGCCAAAACATCACATTCTCCGAAGTCTCTGTACAATAATCAGAAGAGGCAGAGCTGTCCTGGTTTGGCTGGGATGCAGCCAGTTTGGGGAAACCTACCATCTACTACAGGACATGAACAGCAAACTCTCTAACCCTGGATGCCAATGGCTCCACTAGGAACCCGGAGGCACCACTATCTGATGTTGAATGCCACTTGCAAGGACTTCAAGAGATGGGGGCTCTTGGAAAACAGAGGTTTCGGTTCACTGGGGGCATGTCTGCATCCTTAGCTGTACAGGTCCAGTCCTGAAGAGCAGGCAGGCAAAGAAGCATGATGGTCCCTGCATGTACATCTGATCCATTCCACCCCATCTTTAGGACCAAGGTCAATGTCAACCCCTCTGGGAAGCCTTTCTCTGTCTCTCCCTGGACAATCTGAACATGTCAGCTTTTATAGAACTGTTTGAGCTGCAAAATGGAGGTGCTGAGTGCAGGGACCCCCTCTTCTTTATTTTCTCACCTCTACCTCGCTCAGACACGGTCTTTTTGTGGTTTTTTTTTTTTTCTAAATTGGAACCTACAATAAGAAAACAGAAGCTGGGGGATGCCTTGCTTGGTAAAGTACTTGTGTAAGTGTAAGGACGAGAGTTCGAATCCCTAGAGTCTGTGTGACTGTCAGCCAGGTATGGTAGCTGCCTGTAATCCCAGCACCTCGAAGGCAGAAACAAAGGATCCCCAGAGCAAGGTGGCTAGCTAGACTAACTGAGTAGGCGAACTCTAGGTTCAAGTGAGAGAAGAACTCTTCTTCAACACAGAAGGTGGGGAAAGACCAAGGAAGATGTCTGGCATTGACCTCTGGTCTCCACACACATTTGCACAGACATGTACATCAGCCTGTCATACACATACATCCCGCACATGTGAAAAAAAACAAAACACAGGGTTTAGAAATCAATGCTCACCTGCCTACAAGGCATTGTGATAATGACTATAGCATTCTATTTTCAGATTTAAAATTGCATTTGAGATTTATTTTAATTAGAGCTGGAATGTCAGGAAGTGACAGAGAAACCCACTTAGCATGTGCAAGATCCTAGGTTCAATCCCCAGGAGAGACAGCAAGAGAANGAGGAGANAGAAGAAAGACTACATTTGGAAAAAAATAAATAAATGATGCTGAGTTCCCTAAAACTCCCATTAAAGAGGCATNTATGTTGTCAACNTTTCTGTGAAGAAGGCTACCTCGCCAGCAAAGACAAATGGGATCTGGATAGCTTACATGGTATTAGTATAATACACACAAGCACATATGCATATACACACGCACTCNTGCACACACACACACATGCATGCACAAACATACAAGTACACACGCACTCACACACGCATGCACCCCTGATACTAAAAACAGAACTGGTAGTGTCTATTACAAGCATCTTAAGTTTTGAAGCTACTACTTGCTGGGGTGCTTGCCAAGAGGTACTTCCACTCACATCTTGCTCTCCCTGTGACTGATGATGTCCCAGTCTTTTCAAATGTGGACCCCACAACCCCTTGTNGGGGTCCCCACTGTGCCATCCCTGTGACAGAACAGAGCAGGACCCAGCCCCCTTGCACTACAGAGAGTAGAGCCTTGAGATGAGGCCGGAGCACGCACAGGCAGGGCTCAAGGGCACCCATTTGAGCTGTAAATCTCCTTCATGGGGGCCTAACTTGCTCTCTAGGCACAGAGGCTTCCTCAGCCCAAGCCACAGCTGCAAATCCCGCCACCAGGAGACAGACACGTGACTCCACCCCCCTCACCCCCCACCCNCGCTTGTTTCGGAACCTTATCTGTCTTCCTCCCTTTTTCCCCTGAAATAGTAGGGCTGTACGGGCGCCTGCACACAGTCATGATAAGCAGTGATAAAGAGAAACTTTTAAAGAGCTATGTAAGGGATAAGGAGGCTGAAACCATGTTCTCCTGCAGCGGCGGGGAGGGCGCCTTCTACAGCACCAGTATCCTAGAAGCACATTTCAAATCTTCACCCCCAGCAATGTTATGCGTGATGCGAACAGTCAGGCTAAGAAACCAAAATGCTGATGAACCTGGGAGGTAAGTCTGAGTCTGTCCCTACCAANGGAGACAGTCTCTTGCCTCCATGCCCTCACTTATATACTTTGCATGAAGATATATCACTTCTCTCCCAAGTCCCAAAGTGCCCCTCATTAGAATTTATGTGTGTGACACATTTTCTTTTTTAAGGGTCTACAACCCAGTGATGTGAGGAGACCCAATGAGGCTGTCCCACTTCACATTGGAGGAACTCTAAGCTAGGAGAGGTTAAGTCTCTTCCCCGAGGTCACAGAGCTCATTAGCAGCAGAGTCAGGCAGGCGAAAATAAACAAGCCAGCTGTGAACGCAGCACTCTGTGAATATATACTGGCCTATAAATGCTTGAAAGCGGGCAGCAAATACAAACTTGGCAAACCACAGCCATTTCCTATGCAACTCACTATAATGAGAGCTACCATCTGTCTAAGAAGGAGCCCTCAGATGAAAGGCACCCCCTAAACCCACGCGATAGTCAGACACACAGAATTCAGTCAAACAACCTCCTTAACAACATAATCAGTCTCAAACCACAGAAGTCAAAATTTACATTTCACAATAGAGTCCTAATAACTAACATTTTTGTGTGCTTATCATNCGACAAGCATTTTCTAAGTACTTTGTATACACATGCTATTTATTCCAAACAACACACTTAGATAGATATCACAGGCTTTGTGCTACAGATGAAGAAATAAAAGAGGTTATGCAATTGGTACATAGGTCATATAGCTGGTTCAGTGGCCAGGGAAGAAGGCAGAAATTAGAACCCTCGTCCTTCTAACACAAACCCTGGCACTATGTAACCATGGAGTTACCTGCTTCAACATTTGGCACTCTGCTGAGTCCTTCTCAACTTCTAAGCTTAAAAATATATACACATTAATAATTACGGTAGAGGAAACTGTGTGGAGTGGAGTGGCACCCTGTGCTTCTGCTCGATATTTTAATAAACCAAATATGGCTTTAAGAAGTAAAGTCAGGGCTGGGATGTAGGATCACCAAGTGCTTGGTGATCAAGCACTTGCCTAACATACATGAGGCCTTGGGTTCTATCCTCAGCACTGCAAACAGTGATGTTATTATTATAGTTACAACTTTAAGGGTGATGCTAGATTCTGAATAAATGATTGAAATCACCCTTGCCTTTGCAAATTTTAAGGTGTGTATATTCTCACAGGCATCCAAATGTAATTTTAATACCACATTTTAATTTCTTATGAAAGGAAGGAAAACATNTCCGCGTGAATAACAAAGAGTGTATATTANTTAAGTAACTATGCAAAAATTTTATCTAACTAATCCAGTATCTGTGCACAAGGCGCTACACCAAGTGATGGCACCAGACAGCAGGACTCTTCCTGTCAGAAATCTTCCCTGCCTCTCCTGGAGAGCAGGCAGGAAGCGCCCCACCATAAACTGCCAGACATGTAGACTTCCAAACAGAGGCACAGACAGTGGATAGACACTACCGTGATTCAAAAGACCTGGAGCCAGGAGCTGTCCAGAAAAAGGGAGATGGGGGTGGGTGCTCTGGGAATGGAGGTGTAGGAAGCAGAGCAAAAGGAGGAGGACATGAGAGACCAGGCTTCAGCAGGGAAGTTCCTGCTGGGAAGTCAGGGGAGCCACTGGGCAGAGGAAGGAAGATGGTGTGTATCCCACAGGCCCTGGAGGGCTGGCCAGGTAAGGAGAATGGGGTCTGTTATCCAGGCTGTGACGAGAACAACCTCTAGCACTGAGTGGGAAGGTCTATGCTAGGACAATCCTACATAGACCTCACACAAGTCCTCTGGGTTCCTTAGAAGTAAACTAACAAATATACANTAACTAACCTCAAAAGCTTCTCCATGACTTAGTTCTCAATCACCTGAACTCAAAGTATTCTTTTTAAACTGACAACCAGTAGGGTCACCATGACCAGGCATTGCGCACGGTTGGGAAGTAAAGCCTTGACTGTTACTGTGGGAGAAGAGGTGCAGGGTCCCATGGCAAATGACAGGAGAATTTATGAATTGAACCTCCTCCTCCTTTGTGGTGGTTGATAACTGTTATCAAATTGACAGGATCTAGAGTCATCCAGGACAACCTCTGGCACGTCTATGAGGGAGTTTCTGAAGATACCCTGGTTGTGGATGTGCCATCCTATGGGATGGGGTTCCAAACCAAATAAAAGGAGAAAGTGGGGTTTCATTCACCGACATTCACCTCTCTCTGCCTCCTGACGTCAGACAATGTGGCCAGCTTGCCTCATGCTCCTGGTGCCATGCTTTCCACACCATGGTGGACTGTGCTCTCAAACGATGAGCCGAAATAAATCCTTTCTTCCTTAAGTCTCTGTGGCGGTTAGTTTTCATTGTCAACAGGACGTAATCTAGAGTCGCCTGGGAAGAGAGTCTCAGTGTGGGCTTGTCTATGGTGATTATCTTAATTGTGTCCCCGGAGGTAAGAAGACCCTGAATGTGGGCTGCACCATTTCATGGGCTGAGCCGGGACTTGAAAAGCAGAAAGAGACCTGAACATGCGCTTCAGAGAGTTAATTCAAGGCGCTANGCTCTTGATGGTAGATACATTGTAACTAGCTGCCTCAAATTCCAGCGGTCTTGACACCCCAGCCCCTCGTCCCTTCTGAGGATGGATTGTAACGTGAACTACATAAACCCTTTCTCCTTTAAGTTGCATTTGTCGGGGATCTTTTTTTAACGCAGCAATAGGAAATGAAACCGAGACAGTTGCTTTTGTCATAACCGCAAAAGTAACCAATACACATCTGATGGCAGAGATGACCGTTGTGATTTTACAGACTATGGAAGGGAGCTGCCAATCAAAAATGTCTCTTCATTTTGATTACTGCTAGAATTATTTTAACAAAAAGCTAAATGTCCCTCCTTTGTCCTCAGAGGAACAAGATAACAAGCATGACAATCCATTCCTGCTCATGGCCATGCTTAATTAATTACCAAGACTGTAGGGAACAGATAGACTCAGGGCATCACTATAAAAATAGAAGGCCCCTGGCTACATTTTATTTCCAGGTAAACGTGGACACTTTTTTTAGTATAAGTATGTCACTCATAATATTTAGGACACATCTTTGGTTTTAGAAAAAGGAGGGGGGATTTGCTGTTTATCTGAAATTCAAATTAACTGGGCATCCTGTATTTCATCTGGAATCTGGGCTCAGGGTGGCTGCAAGAAAAAAAAAATGGATATTTCAGGAGAGCAAAGGAAACAAAGGAAGGAGCTCATGGCTGCCAGAAAATACCTGAGAAAAACACCTTACGGAAGGAAGGGTTTGCTTTGGCTCACAGTTTGAAGAAACAGTTTTCGTGGCAGAGAAGCCATGGTAGCTGGAACCTGAGACAACTGGCCACGTTGCATTTGTAGTGAGGAGGCATGGAGCAAGGCTGGTGCTCAGCTCGCTTTCTCCTTTTTCTTCTGTCTGGGACCCCAGTTCCTGGGATGGTGCTGCCTACACGTAGGGGAGGATCATTCCAATTCAATTAGACTAAGGTAGAAACTCCCTTGCAGGTATGTCCAGGTGTCTGTCTCCCACATGATTCCAGACCCCATCAGGTTGACAACATTAACTGTCACAAACTGTTTTTATCTGCTTCTAGATGTGGCACTGAGGATGCACTCGGTGGNAGAGCGCTTGCTTAATAGCTATGAGGCAAAAGATGAGTTGTTCTCAGGTACTCAGGTAGGGCAGGCACGGAGATATTTCTTAANTGCCCAAGTATGGTCATGTAATTTTATCTAATTTAACTCTTATTACAACAACAATAGCTAAGAAGACAATTATTAACCCTTCTATAAATTAACAGAAGTTTCAAGAAGTTAAATCTTTCTCCATCTCACAAAAACAGAAGAGCCAGGCTTCTTATTCCAGCCCTCCTTCCCCGCCCTCCTACCTCAGCCCTCCTTCTCTGCCCTCCTACCCCAGCCCTCCTACCCCAGCCCTCCTACTCCAACCCTATGACTCTAGCCTTCCCTCTCCAGCCTCCTATTCCTGGCCTCCTAGTCCTGATAAACCCTGAACACTTGGAAGGAAGGAAAGAACTTCACATAGTTAAAAAAGAGAGGAAAAACTAATGTCTAAGAACAATCATTAATGACGGCCAGAAGAGCAACTTGCCANGTTGATTTCCATTACTTAGGGGCAATTATCTAAAATGAAGTCCAAGTTTAAAATCAAGCATAGTAATAGCTAACTAAAAAGTAAATGTCTAGCTCTTCAGAGGAGTATGGCCTGGNTAGTCGATGTTTTATTGTTGTTTATTTATTTGTTTGTTCTTATTTATTTACTTAGTTTTATATTTTAACTATTTAGCTTAGCATATAAGTAATAGGTTTCACCATGGTGTTTTATTTTATTTGCTAAGTTCTTTATTGAGACACCTCACACTGTAGCCCAGACTGGCTTGGAACTTGCAGCAACATTCCTACCTCAGCTTCCTAAGTGCTGGGGTTAGAAGCCTGTCCATCACCCTCTCAACTGCTTACTCCTGAGGAAGTCCAGCACTGTGCTCTAAAGCCAAGTCTTGCTTTCCAAATGAAGCATCATGTGCACCGCCCAAGTTGAGGCCAGAACAACAGAACAATCCCTGTGTACTGTATGAGAGGTTGGGTTTCTACAAGGAGCCCAGAGAAGGAAAATGAAGGCAGGTGTTTCAAACCTGAGAAATGAGACAAACATCTGGAGAACAACAGAGTATGTGTGCGTGTTGGGGGGCGGGGGCGTTCAAACCTCAGTTACCACAGTATCCCCACCAGCTACGGCAGGTGATGCTCAGGTCAGAATGTAACACTGTGAGAAAAATGCTAGGTGTGTTGTGCCTTCTCTCTGCTTTTTCTAGTCTCTGTGTATGTGGAGTGAACTGGTGATAGAAACTGGGTTTGCTGAGTTCCAAGTGTGCATAAATCCAGGACTGGCCGACACCAAAGCCCATAGTCCATTCTTTAGACTCATTAGCTTGAACCAGCCAACCTTCAGTTTCATGAAAGATGTGCAATTGATAGGAAATTGTTCTCCATCCCCATCAGATAAGAAAAAAAAAGCTGAGAATGCAGCATGGGGGATGGAGGTTAGCCCTCACACTAGATTCCTTGATAGCTAAGAGTCTGACGTACAGTGAGTGACTTGCTTCAACCTCTCGCCCCTAGAAAAGTTCCTAGAACAGAAGGTACACAGAACGTATTTATTGAGTAGCTGCCTGGATAGATGGATAGATAAATGGATACATACTCATTCTATTCACTGTTTCAACTTGGTTTTGTCCGTGTATGTGTGATTTTATGTTTTAAGTACTCATGAGGTTTTTTTCTTTCATGGAAATCTTATTTTAATCCCAGTTGCTCCCGCCCTTGCTCAAAATGCTAAAACCTACTTGTCTTCTGGTCCCACTTCCCTATCTGTCTAGATCCCATTTTCTTCAAGGCCTGGATTAAACGCTTCCCAGAAGCCTCTGCCAATCAGCAAGCCCACGCCATCTCCTTCTCCTTGAGTTCCCACCGTTGTTCAAACTCACTATTTCACAAAGGGGTGTTGATCTTCACTTCCCAAGAGGTCCACTTGAATATGGTTCATTTTTTCTTTTTCTTTTATCTAATTATGGATATATATATAGATAGATAGATAGATATAGATATAGATATAGATATATAGCACCACAAAGCTCTAGTTATTGATGTCTCACAAATACTAGTATTTATGATAAAATACATCTGTGAAAATGTCTGGATATGCAGAGATAAACAATTCCCTTTACTTTGGGTCCTCGTCTGTGTGTATGTGTGTGTCCATGCACATATTCACAGGTACACACACATACATGTTACATGTGTGTTAGCCAGAGGTTGATACCAAATGTCTTCCTCAATTGCTCTGCACCTTATTATTTGAGACAGGGTCTTTCACTGAACCCAGAACTCACCCATTAGTCTAGACTGGCAGGCCATCAGGTCCTAGGGACTTTGTGTCTCTCCCTCTCTAGCACTGGGACTACAGGCATGCACTGCCAGGCCCAGCACTTGACATTGGTGCTAGCACAGCCAATCAGCTTCTAATGCCTTCACAGCAAGCACTTCACTGAGCTCTCTCACCTCCCCAGCCCTGTTGGGGCTCTAAAGTCTCTGACACACTAAGGTGCATCTGACTTTGTAATATTTCCCAGCCTCTTTGATCACTGAGACCTGAAAACATCACAAGGCTCTTACCCCTTAAAAGACAGTCTGACAAACACTGGTTGATGCTATGTTCCATCTCCAATGGCTGATGGATGAGTCTCTTGGCTACCTAAAATAACTGAAATAACCATCAATGCAAGAGACAATGGCACAGAGTCCTAGATCTTACATTCTAGAAAGTCTGCTTGCTTTCTGGTTTGTTTTTAGAATATCCCTGATGGTTCTATGGCTCAATGATACACAAAAAGAGATCATTTTAAATTTGTTTTTTGTGGTCCTTGGACTCTAGGTAGAGAAGCAAGCTATGAAAAGTAGCTTGGTGGTCCTACAACAATGGGAAATGATAGAGGGGGGGAAACCGGGCAGTTTCCAGAGTAAGCAAGACAACTTTGGGGGAATGAAAGAGACAAAATATTAGGAAGACGCAGGTTGAACAGAGTCAAAGCCCAAAATGCAGGGTTCGAGAGGTCAGTCAAGACCGTTGTCAGCAGGGCCCCAAAGAGCATCTGGCCAAACTAACTCCTGACTTCACATGTGTGGAATGTAAGTGCAGTGCCACTGATGGACAGGCATCATCAGACTTCTCAGTCAATAAGCTCCCCGGGGGGGAAAGAAAATATCAGCCCACCCAGGCCAGCAGAAGTAGGTCTAGGTGTTGCCACACTCTCNAAGATTGCACTAAGCGTTTCCTCTCAGTTGTGAGTTTACACACCAGTGTATTTCTGATACTCCTTGATAAACACAGTGTCTCCTACTAGGCTATTTGCTCACATGACATGGTGCCCAGCACAGAAGGCATTCAATAAACATTCGCCCAATGGATGAAAGGAAAGCCAGAACAATAAATGACTACTCCACTCTGGCTACTGCTCAGCATCCTCTGTATGGCCCACTGTCTATTTTTCTATTGCTGTGAAGAGACACCATGACCATGGCAACTCTTATAAAGGAAAACATTTCACTGAGGTGGTGGCTTACAGTTCCAGAGGTTCAATCCATTATCATCATGGTGGGACATGGTGGCATGCAGGCAAAGGTGGTGCTGGAGGTGCAGCTGAGAGTTCTACATCTTGCAGGCAACAGGAAGTGAACTGTGATGCTGCGCAGTATCTTGAGCATACATGAGACCTCAAAGCATGGCTCCACAGTGACACACTTCCTCCAACAAGACCACACCTACTCCAACAAGGCCACACCTACTCCAACAAGGCCACACCTCCTAATAGAGCCACTCCCTCCATTTTCTTTCAAACCACTACACCNCACCATCTTCCTTTGGTGAGTTTCTAAAAGTGCTTCGTGAGTCCACTGGGTTAGAGGATGGGCAGATGGGCGCTCCTACTAGACAGGCCTGGAAGAGGGAGGCCATTGACTAACTGGTGAGTGGTGAGTGGGTTTCCTAGACTTCCTGAACAGCTCACACTCTGCTGAGCGATCAGATGGGCGAGAAAGGACACTTCTCATTCACAAGACGCTTCCATCTGCCTGGGAAGGAGACTGGCACTAAGGGATGCTAGGCTCTGAGGAACAAACCAACAGCCCTACTCAAGGTGAATGTAGGTAACATCAAAGCATAAAATCCACCCCCCTCCAATAATAAATTCTAGATTCACCCACCATGGCTTTTTTTCCAAACCTTCTTGAGATGATTACATTTCTGGCCTTAAATACTTCCCAAGTGGCAAACTCAGTGCAGGTATGCCTATGCTACCAAATAAAAGTGCCTCCTCCTTCCCCCACCTCCCAAATGCTGNCTGGGGTTACAGCAACACAGCTGGCTTAAAAGTGACTTCCAAGGAGAGGGAGATAGGATGGGAAGATGGGAGACAGGAGGTCATTGCAACAGTGGGGTTTGGTGGCAGGCTTGAGTTTCTCTTCTGGGCAGGATATTATAGAGTCCAAGCCTGTTCCCTCCGGAATTTCTATTTTGTTTGGATANGGGTGAGTTACAATGACACAGTACGTCCCTGTCGTCACGATTCTCTCAGCNCAGCAGAGGCTTTTGCCATTTCACGTGGTTTCTGTCAGAAAACTAAATTTCAACCAGGTGCAGCCCTGCTGATTAACATTATAATAGATTGTAATTACTTAACAAGCCCATATATACCCAGAGGAACTTGGAGAGAAATGTGTTTTGCCAAGTGAAGCTTTTATTTATGTAAAATAGTGCAGGCCTGCTCTGGAGTTCTTTGAGCCTGTCTGAAGCCCCTGGAAGCTGCGCAGGTACATGCTTCAGTGAGCTCCATGAGTTCAGAGGCTGGTGTCTCAAATTTCATGTCTTGCCACTGCCAACTGCAAGGGGTTTTGGTGTTTTGTTTTGTTTTGTTTGTAGATAACATTCTGGCAAGAATTTAAAGTTGATCTTAAACTCTGCAAATAATGACAAGTGGCCTTTCTGTGTTTCCTCCTACCACAGCACCTTGTACAGGCCCTGGGTACCCAGAGGATACATAGCTCCCACTTTTAGAAACTTCAGACTTCATGAAAAGTCTTTGGTGTAGTGCAAATTGACCTGTGGAAATAATAGAGCATTCTCCTGTAAAAACATCTTCAACAATTTCCATAGAATTCTTCTTCCTCTCTGTCAACTGTACAAAGGGATTGTTTGTACAAACCCAGAAGTTAGTGCATCTCTCAACCTTCACCAGAGAACCCTCCTTCGGTGGTAGATGGAGATCAATACAGAGATGCACACCAGGACNACTTCATGCAGGTAATATGAGACCGCAGAAGGCTCAGCTCTTAATGGGCCGGCTGCATCACCCCCTCACCCTGCAGGCTCAAGGACCTCTATGGAAGAGAGGAAGGAATGACTATTCATAGTCAAATGGAGTAGATGCCTACAGCGGAACAGAGGCTATGAATAAATGTCTAGGACCTGTACATGATGAAGCGAGACAAAAGCCTAGCATGGATGGGGAGGAGCTGATGAAGGCACCCCCCTAGCTGAGGTAACTGATGGCAGCTGGGGAGGGCAAGTCAGTTTTCCTGAGGGATACAGCTGCTAAGAGGTTATCTATACTCTACTATTCTAATATTCTATACCATGAACAGACAGGCAGCAATAATCTATACTCTAGTAAAGGGTTCTATACTCATCAACAGACAGGCAGCACTAATCTATACACTAGTAAAGGGTTCTATACTCATGAACATACAGGCAGCACTAAGTGGATTAAGCGAGTTTATAAACAGAATACATGAAATTGGGAGAGGGACAGGAACGTGGTGGGGTGGGTGGGAGAATCATTGGAGGGGAGGGAATTAGAGATGAATTTGATAAAATAAAAAAACCACATTATAGGCATGTAAGAAATTCTCAAACAGTGAAAAAGGATATGAAAAAAGAAATATACTCAAATGCTTGCTATTCTAGTCTTCTCAAACACATGTCAAGCTCTCATGCTCCCCAGAGGCAGGAACTGCGCCACACACACCTTCTGTCTGACCAACACCCCAATATCTACCACTGTGCCAAGCCATGCATGGTAGGTACTGAGAAAAGATGCATTTCTCTATTGGCGTTCAGCAATTCACTCGGCCCTGATTGGGTTGCTGAGAAGACAGAAATGAATAAAAACGTCTGTATTTATGGAACTTCTGTCGTAATGTTAGACAAGATGAATAAGAAAAATATGAAGTGTAGGAGACAAAGATAAGGAAAAAAGAACCCATGTAAAGGTTTGTATAAAATGGAAATGGATAGGAAAATACAATCAAAGTGAATGACATATATATGTGTGTGTATATATATATATATATATATACATAAATGTCACGATGAAACCCATTATTTTGTGTGCTACTTTAAGATTAATAAGCCTTTAAAACTGAAGAAGTAAAATGTCCGGGAAAGCCAGGCATGGTGACTGTTGTCCCAGTACTTGGGAGGCTAAAGCCAAAGAACTGAGGGCTTGTGATTACCCCAAGCGACATAGTAAAGCTCGGTCTCAAAACAATTATCAAATGATAAAACAAAATCATAAATCCTGAAAGAGAGTGACAATTCGGATAAGACCTCTAGAAAAGGCTTTACCGGGAAAGTTACATCTGAATAAATGTTTGATCCAGGAGGCTCTCTGTAGAAGAAACCCTCTAGAAAAATGAGAGAGAAAAGAAGGAAGACTGAGCAGGTTCACGGTGAGTGTGTCTAAGGTGACCATGAGCCCTTGTGACAGAGACTCACAAACAAGGTGAAGAGCAGTAGGCAACAAGCCAGAGAGGTCCACAAGGCCTGGCTGGGTAGTCTTACAGGAAGGAATTGGGTTTTTTTNCCCCTGAGGGATTTTTTTGACAAAGTTCAGGCAAGGGGGAACCAATTAGGAGACTGTTGAGATAATCCAGACACAACGTAAGTGAGTTGGGCCCAGGAGAGACATGGAAATGGTAACACTTGGGATCTATTCTTACGGCAGACATGGCAGATGCTGCTGCCATGGACTGGATATGGGGTGGAGGCAAAACTGGGAGGCGTCAAGGACTGTGCCTCCTGGTTGCTGGCCTAGGTCTAGAAAGGTAGAGTTGACATTTCTTGAGCTGAGGAAAACCAGCTTAGATTAGGGGGCGGGGGGAGGGAGAATTAGACATACAACACCATACATATTGATTTTTAGATGTGCCATACACAATCAAATGTCACTGAAGATAAGAAAAGCCTACATATAAATTCCGAAGNTGCAAGTTCGGTATGATCTGGAGACAGGATCTAAAGTTAACAGCATTGAAAATGTGTTTAAATCCTCAAACTAAATAAGGCTGGTACAGTCAAAGCAAACACTGTTTGATCACTAATTTCTGATCACTAATCATCCTCCGTAAGTAATGAAACTTTGTCCACAATAGCCGTATTTCCTAGGTCTTCCAAATCAATCTGATCACAAGTAATTAAATTGCTTTCAAAAGCTGAGGAGCGATTGGCAATTAATAGCTTCGGAGGGAAGGAGAATCATTTTTTTTCAGGAGTCTGGCCACTGGCTGGTCCACCACACTCCAGTGGATCCCACACACCTAAGAGTAGGTGGGCAGCACAGACTGTAGTTGATAAGTTTTGCAAAATGAGGACACAAAGTTGGGTGGGTAAGGAAGGGGGGTGGGATCTGGGAAGAGTTGGGGAGATGAGTATATCAAAATACATTGGATATATAATTCTCAAAGAATTAATAAAAAAGTTTGTTAAGTATAAATAAATTAAATTTATTTTTAGACTATCTAAGCCTTTTCATGAAAATATATTCACAGAGCAAAGAGAAAAACATCTTTCACTAGGCCATATGTTCATCTTAAGATGTTCATCTAAATCTATGAACATAATTCTTCAGATATTAACAAAATTGCTGAAGCGCAACATGGCCAGATCTTTTGCNGCAAGCTTCATATGACTTCCTTACTTCATTCACACAATAACCCTAAAAGGGAAGAATTATCATTTTCCCATTTACAAACCTAAAAACAGNCATCTGGGGCTTAAGTCACATGTCCAAAGTCATAACCAGNGAGTGTCTCACTGGTGAATACAGTGAAAATACAGTGAAAACTCAATGATTCCAATGGCAGGTGACCCTAGGGAGCACGAGAGTCTNGATTATTCCCTACATTGGCTGGGTGTTGAAAATGAGAGAGAGAGAGAGACAGAGAGACAGAGAGACAGAGACAGAGAGAGAACACAGATAATGGCTGACTGCCATGAAGCAGGAGTCTGGATGTGCTAGCCTTAGACCAAGAACTAATTGATAAAACAGTTACACAATACCCTATATGCCAAGGGAAGCAATATTGAATTAGATGGGTGGCAAGCATCATAGGAATAGGGAAGGCGTATACAGAGGGATCTTGGATGGACAATTCCCAGCCTACCCATGCCCCCGTTATCAACCCTTTCCACTGAAAATTTTCAGAAACTCCCTAAAAGGATAGAGATATGTCCTTGTGCAATGTACAAGGACCCCATCAGGAGGAGGTCTGTTTAACGGGGTCATGTCTCCAGAATCCACGAGGTTATCAGAACAGCTAGGGGCTGGCCTCGGGCGCCGGTGCTGTAAGAACCTCCCCCAAGTGATTCTTGTTGACCAAGGGTGGAGTCAGTCCACTTTCCAGTGCTGGGGGATTCAAAAGGGCAATTATTAAACATTCTTTGAGTAGATAACTAAGGGCCAGGCATTGGTCCAAGCANACTGTGTGTATAAACTCAATTCCCCCACAACCACCATTTTTTTTTCCAGAAGAAGAAACCAAATTTCAGAAAGGTTAAATGGCTTGCTAAAGGTCATGGAAGAATTAGGTCACGGGGAAANGTGGCCTTAAAACCCAAGCAGTCTAGCCCCAGCATGGACCCTTCACAGCTGTCGCAGTGAGCTTCAGTGGTCACTTTGACATACCTGGGAAGAAGGAACCTCTTNTCCATCAGATTGGCCTGTGACATGTCTGTGGTGTATCTTCATGATTGCTAATTGAAACTGGAGGNCCCAGCCCACTATGAATGGTACCACTCCTGGGCGGGTGGTCCTAAGTTAGATGAGAAAGTCAGCTAGGTGCAAGCCAGAGGAAGCAAGCCAGTGACCACTGTTCCTCTATGTATCTGCTTTGGTTCCNACCTGGGGCTCCTCCTTGGCTTCCCTCACTGATGGGCTACAAATAAACCCTTTCCTCTCCAAGTTGGTTTTGGTCAGAGTGGCTTATCCCAGCAACAGAAAGCTAACCAGGACAGACACTCTGGAGAACNGCCTCCCTCTCAAAGGATGATGACATTCAGACATGGCCGCTATATTATAAATGCATCTGTGCCAGGCATGGTGGCACATGCCTTTAATCCCCATACTCATGAGGCAGAGGCAGGTGGGCAGACCTCTGAGTTCGAGGTCAGCCTGGTCTACAGAACGAGTTCCAGGACAGCCAGGGCTACAAAGAGAAACCCTATCTCTAAAAACCAATAAATACATCATAAACAAATAAATTCAATTGTGACAAGATAAATCAAGGAAGTGGCACAAACCAAAGATGTCTGCCAACATAGCACAGCTGGTCAAAGAGAGAGCCGAGCTCAGTTTGTACATTATTGAAGCAATAAGTGAGGAAACCCAGAGGGTTAAAGGGTCCAGAAGCTGTCACTTACAGGCTGCCCNCAAAGCCTTCTCCCTAACTTGTGTCCCCTAAGCCAAAGCCACCATATTTAGCCCTCATCCAACCTCTGTCTCAAACATGAATCCCAATGTGTATAGTTGCCACACTTATCCTTACAAGTCTTGGTTTAAGAAATATGGAGCTAGGAGATGACTCAGCCAGTACCGGGCTTGTTGCACAACCCGGAGGACCCATGCAAAAGTCAGGTGCTGCCTCAGGGGTCTGCAACCCCAGGACTAGGAGGCAGAACACGTGGATCCCAGTGACTGGCTAGCTAACCAGACCAGTGGAAACAAACTTTCAGTTTAGCGAGGAGACTTTGTTTCAAAAAATAAAGTAGAGGGCCAAGGAGATGGCTCAGCTGGTAAAGGTGCCTGCTGCCGAGCCTGACTGTAAGTGTGATCCCTGGAACTTACAGGGTGGAAGGAGAAAACAGCTCCTGCAATTTATCCTCTGACCTCCATACATATATCCATAAACACACACACACACGCATGCATGCATGCACACACACACCCATGTGAGTGCACATAAATGTGCATGCTAGGTAAATAAAAATAAGCAAAGGAAAAAAATGTGGACATCAGTAAAGAACGACATTCTGACATCAACCTCTGGAGCCCTTCTTCTGTTCACAATTCCTATTCTAGCTATATTTCTCAAAGCAAGCAACTCCAAGGACAGACCACTAAAAATGCAGATTCCTCACGATTACCTCAAACCACAGAATTGAGAGCTCTGAGGGGGCAGGGCAGAGAATCTACCTTCCTGGTACCTTCCCCTAGTGACTCCTATGCACACTCAAGTCAGCAGCATTTCATCTAGTTCGTCAAAAACTTAGCTCAGACCCGTCCTTCTCTTTGCCTCAGGCTGTGTCTGCAGCAGCCCCCTTCGTCGTCGTCGTNGTCATAACCTGAAACGTCTTCCTTCTTCACTGTCTGGAGGAGAGGTCCCTCAGCCTGGGCTTTTCACATTCTAAAATCCATCCCTGTCTTCTAACTGTTCTTCTGCTCTGGAGTTTCAGTGTTCAGCCCCACATCCCTAATGATGTCAAAAAGCACTGGGATGAGCATCCTTTCTTTACATTTCTTTTTTTTTTCTTTTTTTTTCTTTCTTTACATTTCACATCCATATGTATTTGAATGTCAACAACGAGAACTAAACTGAAACCATCAAATCCAAACCCATGGTTCTATAAGACAAAGTGGGGGCTCGAGAAAGGATTAGTACAAAGTAAAAGAATCAGTTTGGAGGGGTTTTTTTTTGTTTGTTTGTTTTGTTTTTTAGTATTAAATTATAGTTCAGGTGGTAGTCAAATGAAAAGTCTTAAATTGGGCAAACTTCGTTCTGCCTTGTCCTCAGCTCAGCCATGCTTAGCCATTCCACAGCCCTGAACATCAGTGCTCTCCATGTATTTCTGCCAGCGGTGCCCAAGTTTGGCACACTGTGTCCTCTGCAGGTATGTCTTTGAACTTGACCTACGCTTTTACACTCAATATGCATGCCTCCTCCCAGGAGCCTTCCTGGATTCTCCCACCCCTCCCAGCACACCCTGGTTTTGAACTTCAACCTACTTTAGTACCACTCATTTGGAACCAAATGACCACTTAAGCGTCTANCTGCATCTGTTCAGGGTCCTTTCCCTAGAGAAATGCAAGTCCCTTGAGAGTAACCTGTGGCCTCTTCTTTATCCCTGGGTTACGTAAAATGGTTAAGAGTCCCTAGTAGAATTTGATCACATAAGAGGAACGCAGTGGACAGGTAAGTACAGAGCCGGCTGAGGTATTCCACAGTAAAGAGAGGAGCAGCCGCTTTATGCTCTCCAGGCGTTCTGCACATCCAATTACTTCAGGCCAGGCTTCAGAGCCATACCTACAAACAGGGATGTCTCTTCATTTCTTCCAAGAAGATAGCCTAAAGGTTTGAACCCCAGAAATTCTAACAATAGCTATGATGCTGTGGGTGTACCTGGGTGACAGANATGAGGAAGGTGGTCCTTTTACAACTTGTCTCTGTTTCCAGGCTGGTCAACAGCGTTGCTGGGGTCCCCACATCCATTTCAGAGAGCAGCCACAGCATCCCTGAGTCAGAACCAGCTTCACCATTTGATTCACTCTTTGGGCTGTTCTCAGTCTTGTTTTTAATCTGCCCAAAGCCTGTCATATCCAATTCACACTTGCTACAAGGCAGAAGAGATAATGATTTTGAAAGCACTTTACGTTATCGCACACAATAAAAATGTCAGGGCCACAGCATATGAATCTGCAGGGCTAATAAATAGCCTGGAGGCCAGACAGGCTGTTCCCCACTGGGCAAACAGTGAGCAATAGGAGGTGAGGACTCAACCTCCAACCCACCTGTGCTTGCCATGCGACCTTGGGTACCCACTTAGCTTCTCTGGAACTCAATGTCCTTGTCTGGAAATTTTGCCTGTGCACTAGAAGATCTGGTCTAGAGCCAAATCCAGCATAAATGTAAGAACCTTGGAGAACGGCTGTCAAGCAATGAGCTCGACTGCACCCTTCCCTAGAAGAGCTGAGGAGAGAGGGCAGCATCCTGTTCTGCCCTGCATTTGCAGTAGACCCCAGTTCAGTGTTTCTAGAGACACTCTGATGCAGCCTTCCAACAAGAACATACATGTGGAAAACAGGGACCTACTGTTCACCTTCAGTGCTCTTGGCCCTCTTAGCACCTCCTGCAAAACGCCCCACCTTCCTGCTACTCGAGTCAGTGTTCTTCCCCTTTTTATGCAAAACCACAGATGTTTAACACTCAAGTCTGTTTCTGAAGTTAGTTATCCCTCCGTGCCCCTTTGGGCATCACCATGGATAACAGTAAAATGACAGGGGGCCAGAAGGGAAGGAAATCTGAGCTCAGGATCCTACGGTTTGCCTGCTGTCTAATGTGGAAGCCACAGATCTCCTAGAGCTCAGCTCATGTNGCTTACAAGGGTTGCCCTAAAAGCCCCTTTAGTAACCATGGTTCCCGGAAGGCTCTATCACAGCCAGGAGCATAGAAAGAGCAGTTTTCCCCCTATTTCCCCCTAAAACTCCCGGTCATTGAAAACTATGTTTAAAAATATGCTGTAAAGTGATATGCCAAGGACATGTGCACCCTCTGACCCCTAAGATATGCATGAAGTTATCTGTGTTTTCAGCAGAAAGCGATTCTTCTGCAACTCTTCAGGAGGCAGCCCAGACAGCTCTGTGCAAAGCAAAGAATCTTGAAAATATATTCATCCATAGCAACACTTGCTCCAGATAGAAACATGTAACAAATCTGAAGACAGAGCTATTCATTTCCTAATTTAACACTGCTCCTCCAAGAAGAGAGGGGGTGGGGGAGGACTGGTTTCTCTAACTGTCCAAGTGCCAAGGTTGACTGCATTTGCTTTAAGGTATATTGGCAAGGCCTTTTTCCAAATTCCTAATATTTGACAGTGTAATCAGTTAACAATTAACTCAATTCCAGAAATAGTGTTTGATCTTACAGTGTCTTGGCAATCAAAGCATGGAAGCATATCATCTTCAGAGTCCTGACTTCCTATAACCACAAACAGAACCCTTTTTAAAATACAGCATTCTAAATAGATGGGCAAAACAAGCTGGCCTGATGTTTCTGGGACTCACACCTTCTTCTT
This sequence comes from Neotoma lepida, assembly GCA_001675575.1. Classification (NCBI taxonomy): domain Eukaryota; kingdom Metazoa; phylum Chordata; class Mammalia; order Rodentia; family Cricetidae; genus Neotoma; species Neotoma lepida. Next base: position 120,109 of record LZPO01075852.1, on the reverse strand, counting down.
GTATGTCAGCAGATGAACTAACCAGTGATTTAGGAACAAGGAAGCTTTCCACTGGAGGGATCTATAAAGCTACTCACTGGGCTACCTACCTAGGACAATGCCAGGATGCACAAGAAATCTCCAATCTGAGCTCCACGTGTCTCTCCAAGGATGGAGAGACCCCCCCCNCACACACACACAGTCACTCAGCCAGCCCACCATGCACTTGCAGAAGGTATCAGGTCCCCTCCGCCAAGCTAAGCACCTGCATTCTGGGGCTCTCCCAACTTGCAAGCCCCCTGTATTGCCCATTTTCGGGAGAGCACAGAGGGGACAAGGGACAGTGCCCACCTGCCAAATCTCATCTTTCTTATCCTAATGTGTATGTCTCTCCAGCTACGAAATGAAACGTGCCTCTTCAAGGAAATTG
>LZPO01075852.1:53739-78340 GCA_001675575.1 Neotoma lepida | reverse complement strand
GTGTAAACATGGCCAGAACTTGTGATCCTCCTGCCTTCAGACTCCCAAGTACTCAGAGAACTAGCCGGCAGGACACAAATTTTCAAATAATAGTTCCCTTTGACTCTACTGTTGGAGTGATTTTGTTTTTTGTTTTGCTTAGTCTCAGGGTGCTTACTGACCTCTGAAAAGAACTCTTTGATGATGATGTCAGTGGTTCGGCCTGCCATCATTATATTTTCTTGGAATATAATTTAGCTGAGAATTCATCCAGTGAGGGTCTTGCCTCTAAGCAGAACTGAGACCATTCAGGAACTCAGACAGCCTCATTGATTAATCTCAGGTCATTCTTCCCACCTCTACTGACCTCTTTAGGGGAGAAATAGAGTGAACCAGATGGGTGGAGGGCTGTGCTTTCTCTGCTCCTGATGTGGGGTTGATTCCTGCTTAGAAAAGCAGCATGGCTGCCCCTGACCCAGTCTATTCAGGGCATAGATCTATTCTGTGAAAGGAAAAAGGGTCAATAAAATAGTTAGTTGAAGGGTCTTAGTGATGGCTTTTTATGTAGTTTAGGATGTTTTAAAAGCTATTTCTCAGTCCTTTTATTGGTTTGAATAACTTAGTACATTTTAAATGGATTTGATTGGCATTTAGGAACGTAAGTGCTTTTTACTGTTGAGATGAAAGGCTCACATTGACAATAGTGCAACATGACCCAGTAAGTGCCTTAAGGTAATGGTTGATTTTCTGTGTCATGATGGTGTGTGTGTGCTCATCAGGTGGGGGAAGTCGAGTGGAAAGACTTGTCATAGTGTGTGGTAGGGAGAGGGCACGTCTACATTGGTCTCATCACTGTTCACTTCTTAGCAATAACTGTGCACAGCCTATGCCCATATCACTCCATTTTCTATCACACACTTCCAATTATCATTTAAGAAACATGCCTTTTTTGACCTTTGTCATTTGTTTCATTTTTTCCTGGAAATTCTCTTGTCAATTTACTTCTAGGTCATCTGGCTCTGAAGAAGATGACAAGGAAGATAGTATTTGGGAACCTCAGAAGAAAGTCCCCAGAAACCGTAAGCAGCCTCCTTCCAAGGAACCCAACCGTAAGCAGCCTGCTTCCAAGGAATCCACCCGTAAGCAGCCTCCTTCCAAGGAACCCAACCGTAAGCGGGGGCCTCGGGTGAAGAAGAACACCCCTCAGATGAATGATGCATCCAAAGACGTGGCTGTTAAGGAGGAGTTGGTAGGTGGTGTTGCTAGATGTGGGGAAGAAGGGCCACCGTATATTCCAGATGGGGACTGTTCCTTTTTCCTGACACAGAGTAGGGCAGAACATGTAAATGACAAAAACTTCAGGGCAGCGCTATCCCCCTGTCACAGTCTCAGGAATACTTACCTTTCCAGCAACTGTTTCTTCAGCTACTTCCGCTCTGGGCCAGATGTGGAAGTGCTGGTTTGGATAGTGATGTCAGCAAATATATGTGCATATTGTTAGCCAGGCAGCATGCTCAGCATTTCACTCCAAAGATCTTGCTTAATCCTTACAACCATTGGGAATGGCTGCGCTAACCATCCTGATTTTATAGATAGGAAATCTGAGGCAGGAGATGTTAAGTGACTTACTCATAGAACACAGCCAGTGAATGATACAACTTGGTTTCTAAGTCAGCAGTTCAAAAGCTGATATGCCTCTCAGGGGTACTTTATATCAACCATGCTTACAAGAATAATGTGTATACACGGAGTGCTGGTTTAATAATTAATACTTAGAAGTAATCATCAAAGTGCTTGAAACTCTTACGGGCAGCACTTTTCTTGTTGGAGGCTGAAGTCGGGAATTAAATAGTTGGAAACTTGCTTGATGAGCATGGACTGAGAAGAGGGCCTAGACAAGCCCATTTGGGTTTATTGATTGCCTCTTGTGGTCTCGGCTCTGGCCATCACAGTCACACTTGCAGGTCATAACTGTATGGAGTTCAGGTAGTCTGAAGCAGTCATCCATCTCACAGCAGGCTCCCTTATCATTGGCGCTGAAACACTCAGGATCTATTTGTTGATTTGCTTTATTATAGATAGAAGAAAGCTGATCATACTTGGTTTTCATAGGTTTTTATCCTCCTGTTTCTTCGACAGCTTCCTTTATGATAGATACATTCTTTAGTTATGCCAACTCAGATGACTTGTAGACTCAGTCATTTTATCTTCTTAGCTCTGCTTGGATCCATTAAGTTTTGAGTGTAGGTGTAATGCTCAGAAAGCTGTGCATTTTCAAGTATACATGTGGTGGTTGGCATTGGGGAGAAGTATCCTTACTGTGGTTCTCAGTACTTATTGTCAGTAATTCTGGGAAAATCCTTGATAGAAGTTTAATTTTGAGTGAAATTTGTGAGTTATGTTTGTGCTGTCTGTGTCACTTGAAGGAAGGGCACGCTAGCCTGTGACTGTAAGCTCCCTGAGGGCAGCTCTTTGCATTATTGCCACCCCTCACTCCTAGTGCTGAGATGGCTGTCAGGTAATGTGGCACATTGGTAGGGAGCAGTGGTGGTACAGATTGCTTCCTGGGTACCTGTGTAGGCTGTTGGGCAGCCTCCTCTCAAAGAAAAAGGATGCTAGCCGTGGTGCTGTACACCTGTTATCCTAGCACTTGGGAAGGCGAGGCAAGAGAATTGCTCTGATTTCAAAGTTAGTCTGGGCTCCATAGTGAGTTCTAGGCAGCCAGGGCTATAATGTGAGACCCCATCTCAAACAAAACAAAACAAAAGAAGAAAACTTCCTGCCTTTGGCTGCTGCTGCTCCATTTCCGTTCCCNATTTTCTGTCTGAGCAGGTGGCAGATGTAGTCTGTTGAATTTCACAAGCATGTGGCTGCTATTCTCCCTCTAGATGGTTGGCTTTGATTGTATTATATTTGTTTATTTATCAGTTTCTGGATTTATTTGAACAAGTCAATTATTTATTTAAGTGAGGTCTAATGTAGCCCAGGCTAGCCATGTAACTGAGGATGACCATGAACTTGCATTCCTCTTGCCTCTACCTCCCAAGTTCTGGGATGACAAGCATGGGCTACCACGTCTGGTGTTCATGAGGTGCTGGAGATCAAACAGGGTTTTGCATATGCTAGGCATGTATGCTAGGCAAGCTCATACTCCTAACTGAGCTGCATCTCTAGCCCATGGTTATAACTTAATCTTGTTTTTCTGGTACATGTAGACCTATCATTTGCTTGTTTTGTGAAATTAAACTGTATTTATAAATCATCCACATACAATTATAAGAAACAATAGGGAGGGAATCCATATACCCTTTATCTAGTTTTCCCCAATGGTAAAACTTTAGTGTCTTTTTTTTTTGGTTTTTCGAGACAAGGTTTCTCTGTGTAGCTTTGGCGCCTTTCCTGGAACTCACTTGGTAGCCCAGGCTGGCCTCGAACTCACGAGATCCGCCTGCCTCTGCCTCCCGAGTGCTGGGATTAAAGGCGTGCGCCACCACCGCCCGGCAACTTTAGTGTCTTATGTTAATATAGTAAAATATAATGACCAGGATATTAACATTAGTAAAATCCTCTGTTTATTTAGTGTTCTCTGATTTTCCATGTGCTTTATTTCTGTGTGGGTATTTGTATTTAGCACTGTACAGTTCTATTACATGTGTGGGTTTGTATAACCATTGAAAGGATCTCTCATGTTTCCCTTTCTTTTCTTTTTCTTTCCTGAGACAGAGTTTCTCTGTGTAGCCCCAGCTGTTCTGGAACTTGTTCTGTAGACTAGGCTGGCCTTGAACTCACAGAGATCTGCCTGCCTCTGCCTCCCGAGTGTTGGGACTAAAGGTGTGCAACACCTCCAGGCTTCATGTTGCCCTTTCGTATCCACATCACTGCTCTCCTTCTACCTGCTCATCTCTGACTCCTGGCTAGCTCTGCTCTCTTCTGCTCTGCTTTGTAAAGTTATAGAAATGGACTCATTTGTATGTAACTTCAGGATGGGGTTTTCCCAACTCAACACAATTCCCTGGAGATTCATTGTAGTTGTTGTATGGATTGATAATTTGTTCCTTTTCACTTCTGAGAATATTCCAGGGCAATTGGTTTCTATCTTGTGATTCTCATGCTTTCTTTTTGTGATTTCATAGAGTAGCCCTGTAGCTATTGTTGATGCCGATTTGGAAGAGAAAAATCACAAATTGCATATGACAAAGACTCTGAAAAATGCAGCAAAAAAACCAAAAAACTCAGCTCCGAGGGCCAAAAAAAAGTTGAAAGTTGATGAGGAGTCCAGCCAAACTAGTCCCTTAGAAGGTGGAAATAGCAATATGGAGACACCATCAACAAGCACCACATGGGAAGATGTGTGCAAGAAGGAAGAAAGTGAAGACGACTTCACATTTGGTCAGTCGCCTCTAAAGAGGATGAAGACGGAAGTGTGTCCTCAGGGGAGGCCTGTCAAGTTCTCCGAAGGCACCAACAGCATTAAAGAGGAGGTGGAAATGAACTGGGACATAGTGCAGGTAAGTGTAGCCTTGTGTCACTTGTGTGCTGTGAGTCCTGGGCTGGCACACAGACTGCGCTCGCTAAGGGAAGTGCTGGCAGTTTGGAGTTCGCTTTTTCAGTTTGCCAGTGATTTCTGGAATCAAGCTTTGGCCACTATTTCTGTTCTTGGCTATACTGTTTTGTAATCTGGCTTATCAGCAACAACTCTTTTGCTAAGAACTGTGACTTCAGTCAAGAAAGTTTGTTGGCATGGTACCTTCTTGCACATCATGGTGTAGGTATTTCACACCAACAGATGGAGGCCTTAAAGGCTCATTGCTAAATTTTTGTTTTGAATTTGGATAGTATTTCTCCATAGAAGCAGTATACATGATGAGGTCATTGGCTGTTCATGCATCCAGTATATTAGGTGCAAGATCCAGCAATATTTCAAAGACAAATTCTTTAAGAATTCTAACTTGAGGATTTCTCCAGTTTTCCTTTCCTTTCCTCTCTGCTCTCCCCCCCCCCTTCCTTTTTAGCTGCTTTGGGGCATGATAGAGGAGATTAGAAGGGAGGCTCANAAGCAGTGAGCCTTAACCTTGTGTGTTCCAACGCATTCTGGGGTCATATCAGGGTAGATGAGGGTGATCTCCCTATATGTCCTAAGGGCATTCTAAATGGACTCTTTGCTATAAATAGCTGCTGTAAAGCCCAGGGCTTTTGGGGTCTAAGACTGGGGCTGTGGGACACACTTGTTCTTCAGAGAGATGTGTTTTGGGCCATGTTGCTTTTTCTGTTACCTATAGAGTGTCACCAGTAGTTTTCAGTCATTATGTTTCTTCTCTTTAGCATACTAAGACATCTAGAATGTTGCCTTACTAATTTCTCTGTCTTTTTACTGAAGTGCACCTTGCGGAGAGTCATTGAGAAGCAGTGTAAATGGTTTCTAAGTCTTCCTTGGCGTTATTCTTTCAGATCTACTAGGCAATGCTTTCACAGAACAGGTCATAGACTACCCGCACCGAATTCATTCTGCAGACTTTAACATCTTTAAACTCCATCCTTGGTCCAGAGCTGCAGGGACAATGGACATTCCCACCCCTCTTGCCTTACTCTTTATTAACGCTGCTCAGCTGATTTCCTTTACCAAGGTAGATCCACCTCTGGTGGTTGACTGTGCACAGGAGGAAAAAAGAAAGGTTTCAAAGTCCTTGAAGTCTGTGACCTTTCAGACATGATAGTAAGTCATTCATAGGAAAGAGCTGCCTACTGTAGGACACTTTGCTTTCTGCCCTACCCCCCCGATCTTTGTCATGGGAAAAGAGATGAATATAGCCCCACCCTAGCTATTTTTCTCTAGATTACAAGGGATAGAAACTTACTTTCTGTTATAATTTTACATTTATTTATTGAGTGTTGAGGGCGTGGGGTTCTGTGAGGATGATGTGATAGCCTGCCTAAAAGGTTGTCTTTCAGGTGAGATCAGGTGTCTTTAAGGTAGTATGGCAAGAGACAGGTGTAAAGAATGTGAAGTTATGAATTTCGGTGATGACTGGACTCTTGTGAAGATTTACACACACACACATACACACACACACACATATACACACACCCTGTTGTAATCTCAGGTGTTTGCTTACAAGTCTGTAATCATTGATAGATAATAAGGTTTGCCATTTATTTATAGTTGACTTTGTGAGCTAGGCTCTATACCATGTAGTTTGTATATATATTTGTTATCATAGTGCATTAGAAGAAATAAATGGGTAATCTAAAAAACCAGTTATAGTTAGGAGAATAGACAGAAGAATCCTTGTTTGTATAGTAGAAGCTAAAGAGAACCCATCTAAAAGTTACAGATTACTGACAGCTAACTTCGTATGGGAGTTCATAGGTTGTATTCTTTCTCTAACAGGTATCACTAAAGTTGATTCCAGATTTTGAGAGATTTTGTTCTGAAATGTGTTAATGTGAACTTTTAATTCTTTTTATTTTAAATCTGTTTTTGTTTCTTTGAGGCAGGGTTTTACTCTGTAGCCCAGGCTGGCCTAGAACTCAACTAGGTGGCCCTGGTCCCAAATTACTGATGCTGGGATTATAGTGGGAGCCACCAGGAGCAGCAGCTTTATATTTTCTGTTAGCGATGATTACTTGAGTTTGCTAATGAGTTCTATAATGTTGGTAAGNTTGCATTAAACAAGGCTTTTTGTAATATACACTCTGTCTTGGAGAGAAAGGCAAGATGAGCTGCTGAGAACGAGGAGGGGGGAGCATGATGAGAAGCCAGGGTGAGGGCCAGCATCCATTGTTCATTCCAGCATCAGCTGGAAACATGTTCACTCTTTTTAAGACCTTAGGAGCAGTTCATGGCCTTGGCCTACTTGGAGGATATAGATATACTCAGTTTTTCCTTTACAAGCAATTTCCCCTCCTGTTAATTAGAAATGATTTTACTTATAGTTGAAAACAAATTTTAAATATAATACATTCTGATCATCTTTTCTCTTCCCCACAACTTCTCCCAGATCCTCTCAACTCACCTAGCTCCACGCCCTTTCTTTCTCTTTAAAAAAACAAACAAACAAGAAATACATCCCCAACACAAAACCACAAAAACTGAAACCAAAATCTACATGCATAAAATAAAAAAATGCCCAAAGCAAAATGGGACAGAAAGTCTACAAAAATACAATTGAGTTAGTTTTGTGATGGCTAGCTACTCCTCTTGGGCATGAGGCCTACCCTGAAATGTAGTTAATGTACCAAGTGAGACTCCATTGGAGAAAACAAATTTTTCCTTTGCTAGTTGTTATCACTTGCAGATAGCTTCTTGGTTAGGGTGGAGCCCATGTCCACTTCCAGCTGAAGGCCTATTCTTGAGGAATCTTAGCTCCATGTCTGTGGCTTTGGAGAGTGCTATTAGAGCTGGCTCACCTCTGCTGAGCAGCCTGTTGGCAGTGTTGTTAGTCATATTTCAGGTAGAGAAATTACCTGGGAAACCAAGTGGGAATTTACATGTTTATTTCTTTTAATTTAACCTAACAAACCCTACCCTGACTTTGACTCTCCAGGCAGTTTTTTATTTTCAATGTGGACTTCCTTTCCTATTCTTTGTAAATCTCAGCTCCCCACACCAAAAAAACCAACCAACCAACCAAAAAAACCTTTGTGGGACAGAAAATAGTTTTGTCTTAAAACTGTGTTGCATCTTCCAAATGTAGCTGCGAATAGTGCAGGTGTTGCAGAACATGCAAGTGAGAAGGAGAGTTGGTAATACAAGTCAGAGTCAGCTGTCACAAGTCAGCTATGTGTGTATTAGGAGGCTGGGTGTCTTGAATATTTACATAAAGATCAGACTGAAAGAAATGTCTTTAATGTACATACCTTCTTCCACAAAATAAATATCCAAGTTGTGGGGGCAAACCCTGAACAGTCCCTTGTCCAGAAGGAAGTAGTTACTATAAGCTAACTGAATACTCTGGCCGTATCATCTGGTGCTCTCCTTCGAGTGCTGTTTCCCATGGCCCTGCTCACCACCATGCCTTGGTCTTCTGTTCTTCTGTTGAAGGTGTGTGTCTTAACTCTGGAAACTCCAATGCCTTTTCAGGGATCTCACCATCTTGTGTGAGGAGGGCAAGCCCAAAGCCTACACTTGATTAGTGTTTAGACTTTAGTCTTTGAACATAGTTTGTGTCTGTTTCCTGACCAGGGACTGAGGACTGCTTTCTCAAGCAGAAGCAACTTAGCCATTTTCATCTGTCTCCCAAATTGTGAATGTGTGATTGCCATGGGAAATTTGTTTGTGTTAAAGCTCCTTATGTCCCACACACATATGTTAATAAGAATTGAAAAAGTGACCAGCACAGTCAGTTGTTGGAAGAATTAAACTGTGCCATATCTGTGAGTGCTGTGATAGTTTATTTTGAGGACAAGCTTAGGCAGGTGCAGCAGCTCTGTGGATCTTAGTAACATTTGCTCAATTAGGGAGGAAGGCAAACAAACCCTTTTTGTTGCTCTTTTCCCTTTGTTTCAAGAGATGATAAGAGATGAAGTATATGTAGATGAAGACACAAGTAGGGAAGGAAGTGGCATGAAAAGGGAGCCAGTGTCTCTGAGGTGGTGACCTCATTTGAGGTGGTGACCTCACTGCCATTCTGCATTAATTACAGGTACAGTAGTGCTTGGTAGATGGAGCCCATTTTGCTCTGGGAGAGCTTAAAATAGTGGTTGTTATTATTATAATCTAGTTGGTGGTATTTGTTTTAGGCTTTAACATCAACAAACTTTGGTGTATTCCATACCCTTATGAGGTTGCCTAGGATGTTCAAAAGTATAACCAAGCTACTTCCAGACTGTAAACAACAGAAATCCCTCTTCATACCCCTTTCCAGGCCTCCCCTTCCTCTACATAACCTCTTTTCTGATTTCTGGCAGTCTATATTATATGTCCCCTCTCCTGTCTTTACATTGCATTGGTGACATAGTGACATAATGAACTCTCTGGGTCAGGTGGTGAATCAGTGCCTTTTCAGAAGGGAGCTGGTGAAGTTGCTGGCTTGGGAATGATTCTGAATAGAAAATTCTCTCCCTTTTACTCATTAGTGAGCCATTGAATTTGANGTTAACTCTTTTAAAGTGCAGATGTTGCTGGGTGATTAAAGCTGTAGTGGATTTGCTGAAGCCCAGATGTTCTCTTTTTTAACTGAGGAGATGGGCATTTCCCCTTTAGCGCACTTGGGACACTTGAGGAAAAGACATCTCTCTGCGTGTTTCCAACAGCTAGAGGGCAGTGTAAAGGCATTCTGTCTTACCTGCTGCAGTGCTCAAGGAGAGCGGAGACAATTGAAGTCCTCTGTACTTTTGCCTGATAAATCCTTTGCTTTGNGTACAAATTGAATTTTTGAAGAGGAATATGCCTAGTGGGACTTGGGGCAATTTACTTCTTGGGCTCTAGTTTTTGTGTGTATTAAATGAGAATAATATTAGTCTATCTCATATACTTTAAGTGAGTTAATGCTGAATATGTAAGCATTTAGAACATAGTAAGCCTTATACAGGTATCAGCATAAAGCAGCAGTCACAAGTAAAAGTCAATATTGAAGTAGTTAGGGTATTCCTCCCTGGGCCTTCTCTGCAGTTCTTTCTGACTTTTCCTTAATAAACCCATACCTGCTTTACTTACGTAAACAAGTGAGTACATAAATAAATACGTAATTAATGTGAGTACTTCAAAAGTAAAGACTGCAGCCCTGCCCTGCTTTCCACACCCTGCAGACTTGCTCTCTGCTTTGTGGTGTTGTTTGCCTCTTTTTTCTAGGGCTTACCCTAGAGTTTCTGACTCCGTGTACTTTAGGTGGGACCTAATAGTTTTCATTTTCAGCAAGGTTGTAGATGCTGCTTATGNTGTTGCTTTGGGGACTAGAGACTGAGCTACTGCTGTAGTCCACAGAGCTCACGGGTTCTCAGGTGTAGCAGGTACAGGTTGACTCAGCAGCTGAACTGGAGCAATGAGAGATCAGATGATGACTGGCTTCTTTCCCAGTTAGCTTTTTGGAAGGAGGATTAGTTTTTATTTTTTTTTTTGCAGTGTTGAGAATTACACCCAGGGCCTTATGTATACTAGGCAAGAAGTTTACCACTGAGCTGTATTTTAGTCCTGGGTATAGCAGGTCTTTCTTGTCAGACTTTCTTTGGACCACCAGCCCCCAAATAATGACATGGAGACTTCTTATTAATTATGAAAGCTTAGCCTTAGCTCAGGCTTATTCCAACTATCTCCTTAAATGAACTCATCTCTATTAATCTGTGTTTTGCCATGTGGCTCTTTACCACTCCTCCATTCTGTACGACCAACTCCCTCTGTCTGACTGGCAAAATCCTCATGCCTAGATTCACCCCCTGAGTTCCTCTCTCCTGCCTAGCTGTTGGTCGTTCAGCTTTTTGTTAAACCAATCAGGTGCCTTAGGCAGGTGAGGCAAAACACAGACACATCTTCACCCAGTGTAAACAAATATCCAGCAACACCTGGGACTTTTTTTTTTTTTTTAAATGTTTTAACTATCACTGGATTAGCATGGCCTAAGATGCTTTCCAGTTAGGGTCTGAGAAGACCATCATGTTCAACAGTGAAAGTTGGCAAGCAGCTCATTGCTAAAGTGATCCTCAGAGAATAAGTGAGAGCCCAGCATATCAAGGAAACATACTTTGACTTGGTAAGTATGCTTAGGTTTTTTGAAAAGAACATAGAAAGAAATGCTTTTTACAACTCAAGAAATGGTTAACAATGAAGATCTGGAAGTTAGTACATCAGGTAGGGGCTTTTGAGAAGGGTAAATACATTATCTTATTAAGGAAATAATTATTGCCCCCACCTCTTTCCGTGTTTTCAGGTAAATCAGTTTTTCTGGGGTTGGGGGTGGTAGATTCCTGCCAGATGACTGATAGGGCCAGCTGAAATTAACGTCTCATGGAAGAAACAATAGAATGCAGTGGTCTAATCTTTGGAGCAGATCAGAATATCGTATCTCCCAGGGCCAGAGGTATTCCATTCTTTTGGCCAGGACGTCTAAAGAGGGAAAGCTGTGATTACCAGGTCAATGGGAGGTGGGTCCAAAGTCAACCATGAGGGAAGGGTCTGCCTCATTAGTAGCTTTCAAAGCTACTAATCCCTGTTTATCTGTATAACAGTAGAGTTTGGAGTCCAGGTGCTTTGGGACATCAGTGATGGTTTTGACCAGTTAAATGATATGATCTAGTATACATTTTGAAAGGAATGTTCACTGTGCTCCTTATGGAAATAGGACTAGATGAGACTGGAGTGCCTGCAGGGAGAGAGGTTAAAGGCTTCTCAGTGACGTAGGCTGGAATGAGGCTGTGCTGTGGAGTGGGGGAAATAAAGAGAATAAAAACATGTTTTGTAATTGGAGTTGACTGGTTCTTATAATGAGTCAGACTTAAGATTTGGATGTGGATGACTTTTCTAGTTTGAATTACTGTTTGAATAGATAGCATGTGAGGAAAAGTGGAGGGTGTGTAAGGTTGAGAGGAGGATCACTTTACAAAGGCAGGGTTGACGTACCCATTAGGTTTCTGGGAGACTGCCTTAAACAATTGGCTATGGGCCTGGTGGTAATGTGGAGAAGAGCCGAGCCTGGAGATGTGAATTTGATGTCCTCACCAGAGATTTGATATCATCCCTTAGAATGACTGCTAAGATTTAGGATTAGTATTTAAGATGCCTAGAAGGTGAGACATCTTCATAGTCTCTGGGGTTCAGCCATTTAGTGCATCTGTTGTTTTGAAAACAATTCTGTCATACATTTTGGCGGGAGTTTGTTCATCAGATGATGATGATGATTTTGGATAGGGTCTTACTTCATAGCCCAGGCTGGCCTCAAACTCTGGTAGTCCTCCTGTCTCAGCCTTCCAAGTATTGAGATGACAGGCCTCACTGTTTATCTTTCTTGGCAGGTTTTATCTGAGAGAACTAATATTGAACCTTGGGTTTGCGCCAACATCATACGCCTTTTTAATGATGACAACACAATTCCCTTCATTGTACGCTATCGAAAAGAGCTCATTAATAACCTTGATGCTGATTCCTTGAGAGAAGTTCGCCAAACCCTAGAAGAGCTACGGTAAGAAACCCAAGGGAGGGAGGGGTGGATCTCGTGGAGACAGGATTGAGCGCATGAGGGGAAACGAGAGGAGATGAGTTACTGTGTGGACAGTCACAGTGCTTTGTTTTTATTAATTGATGTCATCTAAATGCAGTCCTCTTTCACCAGAGCAAGTCAGGTCTGTCTGCATAGTCAGGCCATGGCATCCCTATGCTACATGCTTAGCATGGGTGTGTATATCTATGGGACTGGATCCTCATCTTTTTTGATTGAAATGATTGGCTATAATGGCAGAATTGGGACTGCTAACAGGAAACTAAAAATGTTATTCTAAGTCTTCAAGTCTTCAACAGCTTGCACAACACTGTCCTCTTACCACTCCAGAGTCCCTGAATGGAGAGTTCTTGCCAGTGTAGATGATCTTTAACCTACAATAGAGTGACTTAATTTTGCAACTTCATGATAGTCAAAACCGTAAGCATTCAATAGAAACTCTACTTTGACTATTTTGAATTTTATTTTATTTTTTTTTATCCTGGGCTGGCAAGATGCTATAGTGACTCTTATGATGCTGCTCCCAGTCAGCCATGTGATCATGAAGGAAAATGGTACTCTTTTGGAACAGGCATTGTTTTGGTTTCTTCTTCTATTGCTGTGATAAATGCCCCAACAAAAGCAACTTAAGGGAGAAAAGGCTTATTTTGTTCACAGTTCCAAGTTACATCCCTGTAATCCATCATTGTAGGGAAATCAAGGCAGCAGGAGCTTGAAGTCAAGAGCTTGGGTTAACATATGCATGTTGGTACTTAACTCCTTCATGCTACCAATACCACTGCTCGGCAGATTTTGTAAATAAGAACAGGTAATGAAATAAGATGGCGTGTATGGCATATACAGCAGGATTGCACATTCACCATGAAAAAAATTTATTGAAAATTAGAGGAACTGCTGGGCCTGCCCTTCCTGCCCTTCCTCTTGCCTCATCTGTTTTGATTCCTAGACTTCTCCATGGAATCCTGGTGGAGAACAGTATTTAGAAACCAGTTCTGTGTGCTAAGTGTGCCCATCCTGAGCACCGCTGCTCCAGTAGCAGTGAGCATACCTACTAGTCAGAAGAGTCAAGTGTCCAAGTGACATTCTTAGGATTCCAGTGCTTAGCAGGGAAAATCAAAGATGAGCTGGGGATATCTTATGGTAGAGAGTAAAGAGGTACCCAGAGAGTAAGAGGGACAAGTCAAAAGAGTATAGCAGTTGGCTTGAAAGGGTTACTTCTGGCCAAGCTGGTGATAATTTGAGCAGTAAATATATCACAATGGTGAATTATAACCACTAAATAAAAACTAAGAAACCAAAGGTCTATAGTGATATGAATAAATCAGTGAGGAATAAGATGGTCTCAAAGTATTGCTTACAAAGGGAAAAGAGAATGCTTATATCAGAAACCACAAGTGTCATCTTCAAATGGTCAATTTCTGTTAGGAACAGGCTACACTGAAATCTTTTGTCTCTCAATGAGACCTAGTAAAAAGAACAGTCTCACTTGTATGATATTCCTGCCAGGAGCCCTCAGAGGTTAACTGTAAGGTAACATCCCAAGGGCCCAGACTTGAAGACATTACAAAGTAACTGGTAGGAAGCATTTTAAAGTCTGAGATTTTGAAATCCAGGAGAGCCTGGAACATTACTTCAACTCAAAGAGGCCGGGTCTGACAGCTGCCTGTATTCCGGTGAGAATCCAGAGGCCTTCACCAGCACTGCTGCTGAAACCTTAAAAGGCCTCAGGTCTGCGATGGAGAGCACAGTGATAGATCACTGATGGTTTCATTGTGATATATGCAGTATTCTTTCTTGGAAAAGCATACTGAAGTATTTGGGGGTGAAGTTACTGTCAAATGAGTCAAAACTAAAGCAGTTTTGTGTTATTTTCTTACTTTCCCTGTACCTTTTCTGTAACGTGAGCTAGCCTTGAGAAGAAAGGTTGGACATGTAGGTTGTATATATTATGTGAGTTTTTAATTTCAGGGCAGTTGCAAAGAAGGTTCATAGTACAATCCAGAAAATTAAGAAGGAGGGGAAGATGTCTGAGTGCTTGCTGAAAGCCTTGTTGAACTGTAAAACCTTTGAAGAACTAGAACATGTGGTAAGGAACTTTATCTTTTAATGTAATGCCTGAATGTTTGTGATTTGGGATCTTTTTATCACTAAGGAAGATATAAAAAACTAAAGCCATCGGCCACTGGTAAGTAATTCATCAGGGTTTTTATCTTTAGTCAGTACATATTTCCTGAATGCCCTTTTGTGTGTGCCAGGAGCTTGGGTTTACACAAACAGTAGTAAATAGTTCTGGCCCTCAAGGAATTTCTAGTCACGTAAGGAAGGAGAGTAGATTGTACAAGCATGGAATGCAAAGGAGATGACACAGCTGGAGACCAAGACATGAGTTCTTTAGCTTGTAGCTGATACAGCTGTCATGTGGTTACTTGCTGGTTTTACATCTTTGTGCTTAGTCAACCACAGGTGGAAAATATTTGAAGAATATTGTCTGTATTGAACGGATACATACTTTTAAAAATTACCCTCCCCTAAATAATGTAGTCTAACAAGGGTTTACATAGCACTTACATTGTCTTAGTTATAAGTAATCTGGAGGTGATTTATATTTACAGGAAGCAGTACATAGGTTATATGGAAGCACAACTCCATTTTCTATAAGGGACTTGGTATTCACAGAGGCCAGTCCCTCATGGATTCTGTGGTAGACTTATGTTAGAAGCTATGAGCCTGGAAGAGTTCACTTTAGGAAGGATTTGTGGATGAGCATGTCAGGGTTGACCACTGGAAACAGTAACTTTTGAAATTCAAGTGAGAGGAGGCCGAATCTAGAGGACACGTGGAAAAAATGATCAGAGAACTCTGAAGAGAATCTGGAGGTGATGGTGTGTGGAACAGGAGGAAGAAGGCTTGTGAGTGAGTTGATGAGTAGGTAAATTCAACGTCTAGATGATGAGGTTTTAAGATGAGTAAATCCAAGCAAAGATCTAATTAANCACATAGAAAATTATAAAGATAAAGATATGACACATAACACCTCCATAGTCTTAGCTGGTTAATATGAGTTCATCTCTGAGGGGAGAGGGCAGAGCAAAGAAAAGGATGTCTGGCATTCTCAGCAGGTCCTCTAGCCCTGCAGCCTCGTAAATTTTGGCTGTGAAAACAGACTGCTATGATATGTTCTCTGCCTTTTTTCCTAGTCTGCTCCGTATAAAACGGGGAGCAAAGGCACCAAAGCCCAGAGAGCAAAACAGTTGGGACTAGAAGGAGCAGCATGGACACTGCTGGAAAACCCGGGGCAGCTCAACCTGTTGTCTTACATCAGGCCTGATGTGCAAGGTATTGGCTTCCTACGCGATGTCAGCCCGGCTGCTGCATAGTGTCTAAAATACAAATACTTACGTTAAACATGTTTTCACCAATGACCATATAACTGTCTGTTAACAGCAGGTAAAGAACAGGTGATTCTAACAGACATGTCCTGGCCAACCTTTTGCTTCTGACAGCCTTCCTACTTTGGTCACTTGCCTGTCATGCTTCCACCACTTTTCTTCCTTCATTTGCAAGTATATTGTCACAACACATGTTTCCCCAGTTCCTGCTTGCTCTTTCTTAATGCCATCTTTGGTAAATAGAAGGTCTTGGTTTCATTATTAATTTATTAATCTTTTAAGATAACTGACATTTTACTTTTAACTGAAATCACTCCACATCCCAAGATTATAAAATTCTCCTATTATCTTTCAAAGCTTTTGTTTTATTTCTGATTTCTTTTTTTAAACCAAGTAACTCGGATCTCCTCTTCAAAAAGAATTTTAATTCTTCTGGCATGCACAAAATGCAAATTGGAGCCCGCTCTTATGTTTCTGTTTCTAAGTAATAAGGAGACTTTTTCTAAAATTTGCTTCCAAATGTATTCTGGCCTTTTTGTGTGAGAGAGAATGAGACAGGGCACAAGAAAAAGATTTAAAAGATTGCTGTTGATTTTTAGAGCCTTACTATTCAGTCTGGACTTGAANTTGCCATTTTCTTGCCTCATCTTCAAACTGAAATTATGTATTTCTCAAAAACATTGATTTTTTTTATGCTTAAGTAATTATATGTATTAAGATATACAGTGTTTTGATATATATTCAAAATTAAGTACTTTTTGTAGTCAAACAAAACTGACCTGAAATCAAATTACTATGTGTATCATCTCACACAGCTATTTTTTTCTTCTTTTAGTGGTAAGAGCACCTAAAATTTATTTTCTTAGCCAAACTCCAGTATGCTGTCTAATGAGTGAAATCCTTATGCTTGTGCATTAGATTTCCAGGCTTATTTAGCCCATACAGCTGCAAGTCAACTCCAGCTCTTCCCTGTATTACCATCCCAGTTCTACTTTCTCTTTGACTTTCTGTTGATTCTTTAAACTGGGAGACATACACGTCAACAGGGGGCAGTCTGTGATAACAAAATCCATACCATGTACATATAACTATAGAGAAATATAGTGTATCAGCCATATTCCAGGAGATGGGAATTTATGATCTTAAAAACTGAGTATATGTGTCTATAAAATACAAATTATCTGTTCATAGAAGCATATATATTTTAATATGTCTGAGAAAGGACAGGAATGTAAAGGATTATTTGAAGTTAGAGGTGGATTAAAATTAAGACTTTGTTTAAATTTTTAATGCTTATTTATAGTTATATTTTCAGTGATTTACATTTAGTTTTTTAGCTTTTGATTTGCTCTACATTCTTACAAAGTCTAATTCCATTTCCTCTCTGGGCAGGTGCTGGGGACTGGACNCAGGTCCCTGTGCATGCGTTTCCTTCCCAGATCCAGGCTTCTTCTGCTGATGGCATTGTGTTTAAAGATGGCCGAGCCTGAGCAGCCAAGCCTTGAGCTTCACTGTAGTGGGTGGGGGTGGTGTGCCTGCCATAGACAAGAGTTGCAGGGAGATTTGCTGCCTGTCGTTCCTTGTGGCTGATTCTTTGCCTTCTGTTTCCTGTCTTCTTTGATACAGTGGTCTTCTTGGTTCCCAGGTATACTGCATTCCTACCAAACAGGCCTTTGATAACCATCTCTCTTAACAAATTCTTTTGTTCTCTGACAGGTGCATCCATGTAGACAGTGACCATCTGCACCTCACCTCCCTCCTCCACCCCCCTGGAAACCCCTCGACCATATGCACCCTACCTCCCTCCTCCACCCCCTGGAAACCCCTCAACATGTGCTCATCCCACCTTCATCCCTCATGTCCCCTCCTTTTGGTTTTGTTTGTTTGTTTTTGTTGCTGTTTTTGTTTTGTTGTTGTGTAACTCACTGTGTCCATTACTGCTGCCTGCTGGAATATTGACTGGTCTTCTTGGCTTGACCTGGTGCAGGTAACCATAAAACTGCAGTGAGTTCATGAATGCAGTGGCCATGCCATGTCGCAACACAGCATTTCCCAGCACGCTTTTCTGTCTCCCACTCCCATGCTCTTTCTGCCCCCCTTTCCTGTTCTCTGAGATTTGTGGGGTGGACAGACAGGTCCATTTGAGGGTGAGCACGCCACAGTCCCTTACTCTCAACACTTAGATTAGTCTGGAGTCTCCATGAGCTTCAGCCTACCGCAAAGATGCTTCTCCGGCTGAAGTTAAAAGCAGCACTAATCTGTGGTGCAAACATAAATCCTGACCCATATCCCTTTGGATTGTCACATATGGCGATATATGGGATACATGATGGTTGACACTGGGTAGTGACACTTCTGATCATGTGACTAGTTCAGGGCCAGCATCGACACTATTTCTTACAGACATGATGGGGTGGGGCTTTCTCTCGGCTTTATTCTAATCTCAAATACAGAGAATTATATTTAGTTCCAAATAACTATATACTGTGTGTTAGTACTTTTCTGTTGCTGTGATAAAACACCATGATCAAAAGCAACTTCTGGAAAAAAAGAGTTTATTTTAGCTTGCAGTTCCAAAGGGATAAGAGTCCATTGTGGCAAGAAAGTATGGCAGCATATAGCAGCCATGGCTGCAAGAGCAGTAAGCTGAAAGTTCACATCCTCAACCNCAAGTGCGAAGCACAGAGCAAATTGAGTGTAGGGTGAGGCTTTAAACACTCGAAGCCTGTCCCAGTGAGCACTTCTTCCAGCAAGGCTACTAACTGGGGACCCAGTGTTCAAAGGCCTGAGCCCACATTCTTTCAAACTCCCACATTCTGCTTTTTAAATTTTGTTTGAACTGTTTTCTTCCTTCTCACTTCCCCCCAATCTTCATGTTCTGCACATATACATGGTCACTTTCAATTCTATTACCATGTTACTTTTTTTTCTAAAGAAATATTTTAATAATTCCCATTATTCATCAGAGAAACATTTTTAGAAACCATATATTTTTGTTTTGTTTTGTTTTCTCTCAGTAGAAGACATTTCCTACTTGCCACAGACTAAGAACTTGATCTGAATGAAAACCTATACTATACTGTAGATGGTCTTTGTCCTGGGATCCAAGCATCTCTGTGTAGATGGGCCTGATGGTGCTATGCTGTGAGAAGGCCTAACTACAGATGACGTATAAAGAAATGCCAGCTTTTCAATTTCTTTTTACAGTCACAGTTGTTATTCCAAAATGTCTCAGATTCTGTCACTGTATAGATTTTATTTGATTTTCTCGTTCANTGTTCCTTCTTTGTCTAGATTTTACTGAAATGCTCACCTTGGAGCCTGTAGTAAGCTTAAAAGGACAACCAGGAGTGGGACTTTTTCAAACATGCAGACAGCTTTTCCAATCTTTCTGGCTAGAGCAAACAGACACGCAGTAGGAAAAGGCTGCCCGAATGGCTGGTAATTCCTACCTCCCTCTGAGAACCACTGCTGCAGAGAGGTAACTCGGGGANGCCCCAGCAGTGATTTTCAAAAGCTTTTGTCAGAATTGTCTGCCATGTTCCCATCGTCTAAGAATCTGCAGTTTTGACCTAAGGACAATCCTTAGACTAGCATAATTTTAAGGATAAAGATTCACTGAGTGTGTAAGACTTTCAAATGGTATTCTTCCATGTGATGAGGGGTTTCCAAAGTCCCTTTGTTGTAACAAACTTGCCCTTTCTTTCTCTTCACTGCTTTCGGTAATGGTTTTCNTTGTAGGCCACTTTTACCAGTGAGTTACCGCCCTGGTGCTGTAATTTCTCATGTAATGATGCTCTGACGTGCTTGGGGCTCCAGGTATGAGTGCTTAGTGAGTAGTTTTCTTAGCTCAAGATCCATCCAGGGAGAACAGTAGCACATGAATGCATACTGTGTGCCATAGCCGTTCTAAGTCCTTAGCATGTACAGGTTTCCATATTGTAATTTGTCACTGCGTTTTTCCTCATATAGAAATTCTTTTAAAATGTAAGTAGAATTCTTATTAATTTCAATTCATGTTTCTTTAAAGTAAGTACTACTTCAGTATTATGAATTATTATAACATCACCAAATTGGTATTTTTATCTTTATTGATTATACCAGAATAAGTTTGTTGTTCNGTTGTTCTCTTTGGTTTTCTTACCTTTTACTCATGAAAACTGTGTTCACAGAAAAACATACATATGACATTCAGTGTTTCTGTAATTCAAACCTTGATGTAAATCAACAAAAGCAAAATGCAGATAAAACAATGAAGACAAGAAATGAAAGAACACAATGCGAATACTCTGTTGTCAGTGTATGAGTTGATATCACAAGGGCTGTGCTGTGTCTGAATTGGGCTGTACATGAGGAGTGGAAAGTGCTTGCAGCTCTTCATGGACTGTCTGTAGACGGTTCACTGTGAAGATGAATGCTTAGTATTGTCTTTATGAGAAATTCAAGTGGGTCACATACAACCTGGAAATGCCTCATGCTAAAATAGCAATTGAAAGGGTAAAGTTTTGTAACCCATAAAATTCCATATTTGTGATATGCTTGGTGAATACATGTTTCTTACAACATTTAATCTTTGTAACTACATGAAGGAAATATTGATCACTCCCTATTTATGCTAAANTGAGGNAGGGAAGGCAAATAACCTCTTCCAGGTCCCAGAATTGTTAAGTAGTGGACCAAGAATTGACCAGCTGAGTCCAAAGCCGTGTGTTCACCAGTGCACAGTGTGTTAGGAAAGGGCTGGCATATTGCTTCTAGAGACATGATGCCTTTCTGTCCTAAGTTTGTTAATTTAAGATGTCCAATTATAGACCTTACAGCCAATCTTATTCTTCCCACTTCTGGTCTCCCTCTGTCCTCCTAAAGGCCTTTCCGAGCTCAAGGATATCGAAACAGGAGTGCAGCATATTTTGGCAGACATGATTGCTAAAGACAAAGATACGCTCGACTTCATTCGGGACTTGTAAGTAATTTTTTTGATGGCTTTCTGCTTTTGGGACTCATGGTATTAAGGTCCCATGGTTAGTGCTAACCCAGTGTTCATTTGAAACTGGTTTTCAGGCTTTTTTTTTTTTTAAACTAGAATTCTTTGTTCAAACATGTAAAATAGTTAAAGTTGTTTTAATTGGATTATGGGAAGGGGGCCTATTGGAGGCTCTGAAATACAGTTTAAAACCAGTGCTTGACATAGTGTGTGTTTGAGAGGGATTCGTGTTCCTTTAGAGTAGGTAGCATTGCTTTTGCTGTGTGTGCTCTGTTTATAATTCATTTCCAGGATTTACCTGTTGTGTTAGTTTGCCTTGTGTCATTGTGGTGAGGTATCTGACGTAAACAACTTAATGGAGGAAAGGTGACTTTGGCTTACGACTTCAGTGGGCTCATGCCATCGTGGTTGAGAGGGCGTGGTGGAGCCAAGCAGTTCACATGATGGCGGCTGGGAAACCTGGGCAAGGGGAAGCAGTGCTGCCTGGCTTTCTTCTTTTCCCTTTTATTCAACTGTCTGTGTGAAATCCATCCCCCATGAGGGGATGGTGCTGTGCACATCTTGGTGCATCTTCCCCAGTCCTTCCTCTTCAGCAATACCTTCACAGGCATGCCACTGTCTTGGACGTGTCTCAATAATCTCTTGGGTGTGTTTCTAAATCCAGTTAAATTGATAAACCAATCACTATGCCTGTGGTTGGGTTACCTTGGCAATGTGTGATGCCAGGTATGGATGAAAATACTGACTCAAAGTGCATTTTAGCTCTTGGAGAGAACAGCTTGGCTGTGGCATCACAGTCTAGTTTTATGAGGTTAGAGTAGGCTTTTGTCAGAGCCTACTTGCGATTACAGTTTTTATCTCATGTAAAAGAGACAGTAAGCCAGGTGTGATGGTACAAGTCTTTAATCCCAGCACTGGGGAGGCAGATGCAGGAGATGGAGACAGAGGGGTGGGGCAGTGGTACAGAGACAGACATTCATTTAAAGCCCCTCCCTCCCTCCCTCCCTCCCTCCCTCCCTTCTTCCTTCCTTTATGTGCCAGGTTTGGAGTCTGGGTTGTGAGCCTCCCCTTTAACAGCTGGGCCATCTCTCTGATTCAGTGCTTCTCAACCTTCCCAGTGCTTCAACCCTTTAATACAGTTNCTCATGTTGTAGTGATCCCCAATCATAACATTATTTCATTGCTACTTCATACCTGTAATATTGCTATTGTTGTGGATTGTAATGTAATGGAGCCCTGAAAGGGTCAAGATGCACAGGTTGAGAACCACTGCTTTAACAGTGTACCAGTTGTATAAATTGTCCTGGGACTCCTTTTGCCCTTCTTTTTTATCTTTAAGTTGACTATGACTGCCTAACTGATTGGAGAAGGGTGACTCGATGATTGGTTTGATTCATATCAATCATTTCGGTCTTTTCTGTTCATAGATACTATCTGAACTCCAGCATTTTGGATGGTTTGTGTTGGTGCATAAATTGATTTTCAGTATATGTGCTAGTATGATTGTTTATTTGTTTTGAGACAGGATTTCTCTATGTAGCCCTAGCTGCCCTGGAACTTGCTATATAGACCAGGCTGACCTCCTGTCTCTTATACACATCTAGATGTGTATAAGAGACAGAAATTGTCCTGGGACTCCTTTTGCCCTTCTTTTTTATCTTTAAGTTGACTATGACTGCCTAACTGATTGGAGAAGGGTGACTCGATGATTGGTTTGATTCATATCAATCATTTCGGTCTTTTCTGTTCATAGATACTATCTGAACTCCAGCATTTTGGATGGTTTGTGTTGGTGCATAAATTGATTTTCAGTATATGTGCTAGTATGATTGTTTATTTGTTTTGAGACAGGATTTCTCTATGTAGCCCTAGCTGCCCTGGAACTTGCTATATAGACCAGGCTGACCTCTAACTCATAGAGTTCCCCTGTGTTGAGATTAAAGATGCCCAGCTGGCAGAGTCCTTTTGATGGGATAGTAATGCCAGTTTCTTATTTGGGCATCATTAACTAAATTTCATTTGGTAATGGTTTAATGTTTTTTTTTCTTCCCTTCATGTCATATAAATGTGTAAAATGTAGAGCACACATAAGTGTTTGTTTTTTAATATTTGTGTATTTGATCAGGTGCCAAAATAGATACATTTCTATCCAGTCATCTCTTGCAAAAGTATCCTCAAAAAAAGTAAATGAGAAAGATGTTGATAAGTTTCAACTTTACCAGAACTTTTCCTGCAACATAAGAAACATCCACCATCACCAGGTAAATAAGAACACTGCCTTTGGTAGTAATAATAATGACAATACTTTATTAAGAATTTACATGTTTTATGCCAGCTATTTTATTTACTAGTTTGTATAAAACTTATAAAATATTGTCATATTTTCCTAACTTCACAAATGGAGAACTGAAGACCCTGAGAAGTTAGTGACACTGAAAATTTTCACTGGAGCTAACAGTGTGATAACCCANGTGACTTGCTTCTGTCTGGTCAGGCCCATTAGCCCCTGCTTTCAGTGCCCTAAAGTGTGAGCACAGATCATTCCCAAGACAATTACAGTGCAATGCCTGATTTAGAAAACAGTGTATTTGGTCTCATTTGATTTTATGAACCATAGTCATCATATCTCAGCCTTCTAATTTCTTTTTTCAGCTTATCTACCTAGATATCTATTTATTTTATTTACTACATGTGGTCCTAGGCTGTGTACTGTGCAGATTGTAATTTAAATAGCACAGTGGCAGGAGAAGTGTTACAGTGAAAATTACAATAGCACTGGCTTNTCTATTTACATAAATAGTTACCATAACCAGTGTTCTTTATTTCTTTATATGGCTTTGAGCTATGGCTTAGTGTTTCATCATTCCAGCCTTAACGACACTAATATTTCACGGGGAGCAGGTCTACTAGAGTCAGACTCCCATAGATTTTATTTGGCTAGGGAGTCATAATTCTCCTTTAAAATGTAACTGTAGTAAAATGTCCACAGTACAGAATGTATGCTCCTCACCATGTGCATGGCATTTAGTGACTCACAGTGTTGTGAACCGGCTGTCCCCAAATTTGAATGCTGGTTTTTATTTGAGAAATCTGATGCCAGTCTAATTCTCTGTGTCCTATGAATGCTAAAGATGTCCTATATTATTTCATTTATTCTTTCTATTGGTTTTATGGTTCTTTTGAGAGGCAAGGGGTTGGTTTGAATTAGGAGACTGCCAGTATTCCCCCAAGGTAAAAGTCCTCATTAATCATTTTAAAATGTATTTTTCCTCTATCTATATTTTGTAGCCTGTGTAGAGAGGCTAATGAAACATGTTAGAATTCTTTACCTTTTGTATGATAATTAATTATTTGATTACTACAACTACTTTTCAAAAAATATGGTTATGCAAACATGAAACTCACCTTTTTCTCATTGTAACCTGACATGGAGAGTCTTCATGCATCCCACAAATACTTCTTGAGTATTTATATTGTGGGTTTTGGAGTATAACGATGACATGGCCACTGCCCTTGAAGACTTGAAATAGTTTACTATTTTTTTAAAAATACTTTTTAATTTTTATGTGTATAAATGTTTTGCCTGCATGTATGTATGTGTACCACATGACATGCTTGTTTGCCCACAGAGGCCAGAAGAGGAAACCAGATTCCCTGGAACTGGAGTTTACAGATGGTTGTAAACCTCCATGTGGGTGCTGGGAACCAAGCTTGGGTCCTCTGTAAGAGCTGCAAGTGCTTTTAACCACTGAGCCATCTCTCCAGCCTCTGTTCCTTTTTGTCCAAGGTTGCTTATTTTACTTTTTTGTGCACTGAATTTGTCATAGGTGATGAAACACATAATTTATAACATTTAGGTGCAATGGAGCTATATTTACTTAGTTATAGAGTACAAATATAGGATAATAAAGCAATGATTTCTAATACTAGTATGTTCGTGCATGTTTGATGTTATGCTGAGGGCATAGCAATGATTTCTAATACTACCTACAATGAGGTTGAGGGCATAGTTCTGGTAAAGTGGTTGCCTAGAGTGTGGGAGGCCTTGGCTTCTTCCAGTCCTTATTATACACAGACAAATACACACAGAGACAGAGACACTC
>LZPO01075851.1:1075404-1087634 GCA_001675575.1 Neotoma lepida | reverse complement strand
CACACACACAGATTATTAAAAGGCTGGGAAAATTTTGTCTGTAATTTGTGTTTGGTGCAAGGCACCCATATTAAATGATGATATCTATATTGATTACAACAATATAGGAACTGAGATATATTTGTGTTTCAAAGGCAAGTAGTATAGAGGTCTATCTCCTGAAGTTTTCCCATACCTTCTCTCCCTGTAACTTTACCATAAAGTAGTGGACTGTCCATATCTGCAGACCTCTGGCTAAATGACTTAATTTCCTTTCCTGTTGCTGTGATAACACATCCCGACAAGAGCAACTTAAGGGACAAAGGGTTTACTCTAAGTCACACTGGAGGTTTCAGTCAGTCATCACAGAGAAATCACAGCAGGAGGAGCTTGAAGGAGCCAGTCACATTTCATCTCTTTTCTGTACAGTTCAGAATTCCAGCCTAGGGAATGGTGCCACCTACAATGGGTGGGTCTTCTCACTTCAATTAACCTAGTCAAAATAATTTCCCTCAGGCATACCCAGAGGCTCATCCCAGGTGATTCTAGAACACACAAATGTGACAATTGAGATTAACCATCACACACATTTCAAAGGATTTCCAAGTAAAGGATTTCCAATTTCAGAGGGTGGGGATATGAGCCTGCTGGCCCATGTAAACAGAGATAAATGCTCTGTGAGAATATTTCCCAATTCATGGAATTATGGGTAGCAAGCAAAATGTACTTGGGAAATTTTTAAGTAGGAGGATAGATGGTAACTCATGAGAATTGACTAAAAGCATCGGTGTGAGGACCACATGCAGCTTGCGATGTCACCGTCAATGTTTGAAGCAAGCAACATGAAGACATGAGATGTTGGAAATTTTGACTTTCACTACTAGATGCAGTTGCACTCAAAGTCCTACACAGCGTTTGATAACTGGTCCTAGGCCTTTGTCCCACATGGACAAGAAAACATTGAATACATTTTGGGGGACTTCTAGGTTTTATGACAGAAGAATGCCGCACATGGGACCCCAGATGGAACACAATAAGTAGGACTTCTTACTCAACCAATCCTACATAAAAACAACAAAGCCTTAGTAGCTCAAATCAACAANCATTGGGACTGAAGAGATGGCTCAGGGTTAAGAGCACTGGCTGCTCTTGCAGAGGACCTGGGTTTGACTTCCAGCACCCACATGGCAGCTCACAACTGTCTGTAACTCCAGTTCCAGGGGATCTGATGCTCTTTTTTGGCATCTATGGGCACCAGGCATGTAGTTTTGCACAGGCATACATGCAGGCAAAACACCAACATGCATACAAAATAAAATAATTTTGAAAATCGATGGTCATCCAATACCAAATAGTCAGCTCTGAAAACATACATACAACTAACATTATATATATTGAGCAGGCTATGGTTAGGAATACATATGTATATACATATATGCGTGTAACAACAGTTAGTGAATAATAAGGCCATGATTTTGAAAGAGCACTAGTACAGGTGTGTGGGAAGGTTTGGAGTAAGGAAAGGCAAAGTTGATGTAATTATATTACAATCTCAAAAATAAATCCCAATCATTTATGTGCTCCTATGATCGCTTGGGGTTTCTGCTGAATTCTGCTGATCTTGGCTGGAGTCACCCTTGCAGCTGGCTGGCTACTGACTAATGTAGGGTGTTCTTGGTCAGGATCACTACCTCTGCTCTTTGAGTAACTCATTCTGGTCTGACTCTCTGGGCACAATTATGATAGCAGCACAGGTGTNTAATATCTAGACTTGAAACTGGCTTATTGTTCTGTGCCTGATTAGGTTCTAATCCTGATCGATATGAAATCCTCATCATCTTCCCTCTTGAGCCTGGACTTTAAAGTCACTACTGCATAAATAACCTCAGTTCTCTACCTCTCCTATATCAATATCTGCTTTACACTTTGCAAGATGGACAAAGTCTCTTACCCATCCTTTCACCTAGTCATTGAACTTAATTTCTATTCTTTTAGTATTATCAATACTACGATGTGGTCTGAAATGTCCTCAAAGTGTTAAAGGACTGGACCCTAACCAAAGTGCTACTGANCTATAGTGGCATCTTTAAAGGGGGAGGGGCTATCTAGAGGAGGTTAAGTCATTAGGGGTAGCCTTTGAAGGGGAGAGTGGGACTTCAGCCCCCCCTACTGTCTCTTTGCTTGATGGCTACCATGAAGTAAGCAGCTCTTCCTGCCATATGGTCCCACCATGACACACTGTGACATCAGAGGCCCCACACTACAGGATCAAACANCTATAGATGGGAGTCCTGAGCCAAAATAACCCTTTCCTATTTATAANGTCAAGTGGCTTCTTCCCAGCTACCTTTGTCTGCAACATAGGTGTGGGGAATGNTGTACATAGCCTCTTGCTCTGCACAGCCATAAAGAGGTGGTTTGTGTTGGGATCTGCCTTCTGCTGGTCCAGAGCCACAATGACCTGCAGCCTAAAGAGAAAGTTATAGTTACTGTGAACTGGNAAACACCAAGCTAGGGTGAGAGAGAGTGTGACATCTCTTATAAATGGTTTTCTGAAGGANCAAGCTATGGCACTAGGAAATGCAGAAGAGAAAAAGGAGAAAAATTGCTAGGATAAAATTGCTATAAGAGCCAGACAATATGCAGAGAATGAGAGACCTTGGAACACTCAGCCCTAAATGGGATGTCTCCATCAAATCTCTCCCCTCAGAGCTCAGGGAACNCTGTAGAAAAGGAGGTGGAAAGAGCATAAGAGCCAGAGGTGATGGAGGACACCAANGAAACAAGGCCTTCTAGACACAAGAAGGCTGGTGCACATACNAAGTCAGAGACTGAGGCAGCATGCACGCCACCTGCATGGGTCTGTGCCAGATGGAGTCCTANGGCTGAAAGAAGTGGACACAAGCCCCAGAANCTGTCTCCAGTTGATAACCAGTCATGAAAGAAGTTTTAGTTTTCTTCAAGAGAGTCTCACTGGGGAAANAAACTACTCTTAAGGGTAGTCCTCTTGCCTAGCAGCAGATGGCCAACACAAAACAAACTCAACAGCGTCGTTGGTGGTTCCTTGTCTCAGAATGTCCTCTCAGGGCTTTTTCCTTTTCTTCCCTGCAACCCTTTTTTTAAATTTTATCCTTTTCTTTATAATTTTTTTTTAATTTTTATCTTTCCCTTTGTTTACCTTAAAAACCCTTTGAGTATATATATATATATACGGCTTCTGGTTTTGTGTTTTCATGGGATTCCTCAGTATGTGAACAAGTGGGTCTCTGCTTTTACACCTGTTTTTTTGTGCCTTTTCTTGGGCTCTTTTCCTTCTGTTTGTTTGTCTTGCCCTATTCATGTGTTTGTTTCTGTTTTATCATATTTTATTTTATTATTATCTCTTAGAAGTCTGTTTGTTTTCTACTGAGTGACAGAAGGAGGTGGATCTGAATGGTCACGGAGTTCAGGAGGGGAGCGAAGGGAGAGGAACCATAAGGAGGATATGTCAAATGGGGGGGGTAGTCTATTTTCAATCAAGGGAAAAAATGCAGTGAGGTCCANGCAGGCTGAACAACCTTGAAGACATGTGAGGAGACCAAAGCTCCTTTTGCATTTTCCGAAGGAGCATCCTCAGTAGAGACCCTCCTGATCTCTAGTTGGGATGAATGTATTCCCATACATGTAGTTCCATGCATTCAAATGACTTCAAGTAGTCAAAGCTCAACTTTTTTTTTTGTTTTTGTTGCTAATGAATTTCCATCTAGTTGTATTTTCAAATATAATTGTTGGAGGGGGAAACTTCCCAGTTTAGTTAACAATGCGACACAGGCCAACTGACCCAAGGACCATAAAGCTTTGCTGTATGTGTAAGTGCTGCTGCCTGCTGGCCACGATGCTGATCTTAGTAATAGGATGCCTTTCCAACCCTTGACCGACAGCCTAAGTCTACTGCTTGCACTCTCAGTAGGTAAGGATGACTACTCAGGACAACCTGTATCCTTACAGATAGAAAGAGCATGATCAGTTAACAGCTATGTTCTATGGACTTGAACAGATCTTACAGACCAAAGCTATCTTCCCTTAAGGAAAAAAAAAAGAAAAGAAAAGTAAGATCATAAGAGCAAATGCTCTGCTTTTTGGACTTCAGTTGACCAAATAGACAAGTGACAGCTTCCACAGACACTTTGTAGCATTTGGGCACAGACCTGTCACCATAAGTTTCCAGGCTGTGACTCTTCTACNGTTAGGTTTGGCTGAAGNTCCTGAGTGACAGCGCTGGGAAGACAGATTCTNTGTNGAAACTCCCTGTACACNCAGCTCTNTTGGCCCAGTGGTTGTGACTCCTTCTCCCAAACTATTCCCCCAAACTGCAGAGGGACAGCCAGTCACATTTGTACCACAGCCCTAAAGTCCTGG
The DNA here is from genome assembly GCA_001675575.1 of Neotoma lepida. Classification (NCBI taxonomy): domain Eukaryota; kingdom Metazoa; phylum Chordata; class Mammalia; order Rodentia; family Cricetidae; genus Neotoma; species Neotoma lepida. Next base: position 1,083,257 of record LZPO01075851.1, on the reverse strand, counting down.
GNATATTACAGTCTTTGTTTCACCCACAGTCTCAGGAGATCCATTTGAGGTCAAGTGTGGCAGACACAGCTTTGCACAGAGTGAACANGACAGCGTGTCAGTTTGTTTCCTGTAGCACCAGGAATGGTTCACGGGCAGCTGGCCCATGAATGTCTAGGTTATTATAGTTCAGTGACACAAGGCACTTAACACAGTTCTGAATCAGAACCTTCTGGGATTCTTGCCTCACAGGGGATGTTCCCAACTCTGCACAGATCAGCACCNGATACCCAACAGGTTGTGAATATANATATGTTGTATGTTCAACNTATGTTATTTGAACACAAGTGCACTTGTACATTACTAATATGAGCTTGTCTTAGCCTTGGGGATCTTATTGGAGGATTGGGNAGATGACATTCATACCAAACTCAGGACAAAGGGAACTTTGTTACAATCTACCAGGATCAGGGATGCAATTTATTGCTACAACTTCTATCCCATCCTGAAGACAGATGAATTATCACTGTCCAGGAAGGAGTTAAGACATCTCAACTGAACAAGGAATTTACCTCTGCCTTTCCTGACAAATCCCTTACTGATCATAAGAACAGGAGGTCTGCCAGTAGAACTAGGCACTACNAACAACCAGTGCCTGATGGGCACATCCATGCCTGGGCAGTGTCCAGTGGTCTNCTTTCTGGTNAGTTGGCTGTNTGAAGAAGATCTGAAAATTCTCAGAGCAGGAAGCCTATAAAAGGGCCTAGGAATGTGTGTGTAGAACTTTATGTCACATCTGTGACTAAGTGAGGTGNCACATCCTCTAGAGCTGGAGTTTCAGTGTAGACTTCAGAAAACAGGAGTGTTAACACAACATCCTGAATGTTTTAACATGTCCCCAGCCTGGATGTTGTATATTGTGCTGGCTAGTCTCACGTCAACTTGACACAAGTTAGAGCTGTCTGCAGTTTCCCCAGTTAGAGCTTTAAACACGTCTACCAATAGGGGGCACCTGGAAACCACAGGAAAAAAGAGCAATGCCTGACTGAGACCAGGACTGTTTTTACAACTCAATCTAAAAACTGAACCTTCCAAAGTCTTTCAGCCAANNTCTAGTTTTCAAGTGTTAGGACAGCAAATAACTAGACTCATGGGGGCTGCAGTTCGTCAGAAAGACAGAGTTTCAAGTGCTTACTTGGACAAAAGTAAAGGACATAAAGGTAACAGCTGGTAAGATTACGATCAGNTGAAATGATCAATAGATAGGGAATGAAGACAACAGTCCTAAGAGAAGTGAAGGAGGAAAAAATCAGAACATGTAAGTAAGACAACTGGGCCACTTGGGACGGCAATGCCCAAGGTATTAACCACCTACCAAGAGGAAGTAGAGTAGAAAATACGGACAANAACGTGTGCTAGCAGGTCCGAGGAATTAACATGCATGGAGACTAAAAATGCCTGTGACATCTGTGGAAGAGATTCCACAATGGTTTGCTCTCATCTTGTAGCAGAATTCATGTTTTGGTTTTGGAACCGGATCTGGGGTTCCAATCCCAGTACCTCTTACTCATCCTCTACAGAGGTGACACAGGTTAAGTAGTTGACATGTGTGGCCATACTCCTTAAATGCCATCTCAGACATCAGACACCATAAAATATGTTTCAGGTCCTGAGTGACCTACTCCACCCTATTATGTCTTTATTGGTCATTTAGACTGACGCAAACACAGTCATGATTCAGCTCGTGACGATGTATGATCTTGCCACACCACACACTTGTGTTCACATAATAGAAACCCCGTGTTTCCCAGCTGACGTAAGAGTCAGCATTTATAATAGTCAGATAAGAGTTTCTGTGCCACAGGAAGTGATTATTTCCCTAATACACCTAACTTCCTNCTGAGTAAGGTAAGAGTAACATCCACCTGACTACAGTTAGGGGTGTAGCTTCTTGCTGTTCAAAAATGGTGCTTAACCCCTTGCTACTACATCAGGTGAGACGGTCCAACTACAGAGTAGTTGTAAAGGCANTTGAATTGGATAGAGAGCTATTTCAAAACAATCTAAAAATGAACATTTTCTTATGTGTTGAGAATAGGGAAGTGACTTAACCTGTGGCTCTCACTTTTTTTCTCTGTGATAGTAACTACCTTATATGATTGTTCTAAAGAAAATACTGACACAGTATATTCAAGTTCAGATTAAGAGCACGAGGCTCAGCACCTATTACCTATTGTCTTTCCACACACATACACTTTATACCATTAGGCACAACCCTGATCTGCTTCTCTCACAATCACCAACATGGCCCTACATTTTGGGACCAATTAAAACGCACATAAACCAAAAATGTCTATGACATCAGGAGAATCAGAAGCATCTAGCCTCACCATCGTCTAAAGAGAAGTGGTAAGAACAGAGTGAGTAGGGACGGGACCCCTAACCTTTGATGACAAGAGCTGTTGAGACAGTGGAATAAAATCAGGCAAGTATGAAAAGCCAACCAGTGGCCCATCCTCCCTTTTCCCATCCACCTGCCAATCAATCAATCAGTGTGNNCCANCCTCCCTCCTCCCATTCTCCTGTCTCAGACTCCACAGTCTCTCAAACCCAACTCATTTTAAGGCTTCCCGTAAGTTCAATGAGATTAGACACAAACATAAACATAAACTAAACGTAAAAACAGATCCAGGAGAATGCAGGAGGACAGAACAGAGCCAGGAGAGACCCTAGCCCTGGAGGTAGGCTGTTAAAATCTTCTTTGAATGGACCACAAAAGCACGGAGAGCTGCAAGTACCAAGACTTAGTGTAGAGAAAACAGCAGGAAGCCACTGTCCACACTGGGGGTGTCTCCTACACTGAGTACACTGGATAGAGTGAGATCTGTCCTTAACCCTAAAGAGGCCCTTTTCAGTTGTACGAACTGTCAGCACCCAGGCTGGGCACATGGCCCCTTAGTAGACCTCTTGCCTAGTTACCTGGAAAGTCCTGGGTCAATCACCAGCATCACAAAAATAAAAATAAATAAGTAGACAAACATCAGAGTTCATTAGAGTGCCTCCGGCATGGGTATAGTCATTCTACTTCCTAGCTCACCCGGGCACTTGAGTCTCCTAGTGATTGATTTAATGATTCCTCCTCACCCCTGGAAGATGCATGGGAACTTCTGAAACATTTTAAAATCCCCAGATCTCACAAATAGTGGACGTTAAAAAAAAACAAAACTAGCACACAGTGCTAGAACTCCATTAGCTCTAACTGAGCAGACCCAGCTGATAGGGAGTATTACAGAGACATACATACCAGCTACCAAGATAGTGAAATGCAGGCAATCGAACTGTTTAGAAGCAAAACGATTCCTGAAAAATGATAGTCCATGCACTGTTTTGTTGTTGTTGTTGTTGTTGTTGTTTGTTTTTATCTTGGGCCCTGTGACTTGTGGTTGTAATTTTGAGTTATCTATAAAGAACCCAGTCACACAAGTCTTCCACATTCTTAGCTAAAGCAAAATGGTAGTTGGCTTATTACCTCNCCAGGTAACAAACTGAGACAGCAGGTTATATTTCTTCCTTTTTCAAGTGTTGATCTGAGTCAACAGACTCCAAGTAGTGGCCTTTTGTCTTCTTAGGTTAGGCGTCAAAACTAGCTATTTCCACAGGCAACAGCGCTCACACAAGAGTATAGGCCGGTCTTTATCAGTAGGCCATATGTGAGGAACCAATCTTTTAGACTGTCTTTCTCAGAAGTGATGTTTGCTTGCCTCAATAAGTGATGATTGGTGCCGGACAGTGGTGGTGCACACCTTTAATTCCAGCACTCAGGAAGCAGAGACAGGTGGATCTCTGAGTTTGAGGCCAGCCTAGTCTACAGAGCAAGTTCTAGGACAGCCAATGCTACACAGAGAAACCCTGTCTTGAAAAAACATAACAAAAAAAATGATGATTGGCATTTACAGATTCATCTTAAGAATATTTTGTCACTTGAGTAGTGACTCAAAACCTTAGCTTGAGTAAAACACTGAAAATCTAAAAGTTGAAGGAAGTATAGGTTTGTGACCTGGAAGTTTGTAATTCAGAGATTTGAACTCACCCCCAACAAAAATACCACAAAATTTCTACATATTAAACACAGTAACTTCAGCCGGGTGGTAGTGGCACACACCCTTAATCCAAGTTGCTGGCTGCACACCAAGTCTGACTAAATTCTTTTTTTTTTTTTTTTTTTTTTTTTTTTTTTTTTTTTTTGAGACAGGGTTTCTCTGTGTAGCTTTGCGCTGTTCCTGGAACTCACTTGGTAGCCCAGGCTGGCCTCGAACTCACGAGATCCGCCTGCCTCTGCCTCCCGAGTGCTGGGATTAAAGGCGCGCGCCACCACCGCCCGGCCCTGACTAAATTCTTGGTTGGCAGGTATGTCATCAGTATAACAACTCACAGAATGTTTAGGACCAGTCCTCCTGTCAGAGTGATGAGAACACTACAGGATCACTAACCCCAACCGTTTGCAGTGTCCAGCTGTGAAGAAGCATTTCTCCCCGTCAGCTGCATCCTGCAGGAGTCTCCTGCACCTACCCACTCCTTCAGCCCAGGTAACTGGCACTTCAGAGAATGCTTGGCTCTTGGAGAAGCTAAAGTTGAATTTCAAATTCGATTTTTTTTTCTTCTTTTTCTTTTTTTTAAGGTTTGTTTATAGATCTTTGAGTGCTTTGTCTGCTTGTACACGTATACACCAGAAAAGATCATCAGATCCCATTATAGACGGTTGTAAGCCATCCCGTGGTTGCTGGGAATTGAACTTGGGACCTCTAGAGGAGGAGCCAGTGCTCTTCTATTGAAGTCTTACTTTTTGGATCAATTACCTTCAAGCTCTTTCCACTTCTGTTTACCATCAAACAACGCTTCAGGCACCAACGCTTCAGGAGGCCAGATCTCATCCTCCAAGAGACTATAGCAAAAGAATTGCCAGCCACATGGGTTTGTAGAGCAAAGCACTTACTTGAAGCCCAGGAAGTGACTCTCCACCAAGGGGCAGAGCCAACAATGCCACATAACTCCTCCCCTGTGTTCCTTTAACACCTTCAGGTTTATTAAGTAAAAAGATATCTGGAGAGGGAGACATAGGGGCTGAGATACTTAATTTTCTGCATATTTTCTGCACAGTCACTAAGCCACTGTCATCTGGACAATGAACATATCCAACACATAGTACGTTCTTAGGGAGCCTGTCAAATCTCCTGGGACAGATTTCCCATAGAACCAAGGAAATCTTGTAGCACTCTTGGACACCCCTGGTTACTNCATCTATTGAGCCAGATGGAACTTCTTCCTCAACATCCAATCCACAAAACCTTCTGGTTCTTCCTCTATGTGGGTACCTCTGTTCAGATGCATTAAACAAGTTTAACAGATCTACGAGTCTTGGCTGGCAATTCTCTTGCCATAGAATCTCTTGGAACGTTAGTGCTTGTAGACACCTCACAGCCTAAGGTGAAATAAATACATCTCTACTACCTTCAGCTGGAAGGTGTCAGACAACAGGTTATATAATTAGTATTTCCCGCCAGATATTTCTTTTCTAAGATTAAAACCTGAACTCCATGAAGGTAGAGGGAAGATGGAAAGCCACACAGTGCTTGGAGTTCACATCAGAACTGTTCGTCAGACATCAGAAAGGACATTAGCTTCCCCCAGGATAATCTAACTCAATACCTGTTTCCTTCCCATGGCATCAGGCTACTCTCTGAAGGACAGAGGAGCCGTTGGCTTTCAGACAATTTCTACCATCGTTCAAGCCAGGTTCTAGCCTTTAACAAAAGACTTTAGGATTCCAAGTAAATATCCATGGGAACCCAGTTAGAACCTGGTCCAGGAAGGAAGGTAAAGACTGCTGGAGTTGCTTTCAACATGAAATCTCTAAGCCTGTTTTGTCTTAGAAGGGGGAGTTGCTGAAGTAGTAATTTGTAGTTAAACCGAAGTAGAAAAAGCTTGCAGGTAATTGCAAAATTACCCGCAAAATTAAGGCTTCTGAGTAAAAATTCTAACAGGAAATTCAACTTTAGCTTCTCCAAGAGTCAAGTCCTCTCAGAAGTCCTAGTTAGTAGGGATTTTCCTCCATCTGCATTTCCAGAGAGGGGACATGATTTCAGAATGACTTCAAGGAGCTGCTGTGACCTCCTACAGGGTATTTTCCACAGCCACCCTGATTAGTTCCCCTTTTTGAGGCCCCCGGACCGGCTTGCTCAGGTTCCCCTGCCTCTTGGTTGTTTCACTTCTGCAGTAAGCTAGCCAAGGGTTCCCTGGAGACCAACCAAAGTTCGGTCCTTCCTATTCGCTACTTCTAACCAACAAAAGCCCCATTAAGACAGAAGAGCCTCTAAAAGCTGCGACTGCAATCGGGATCACCCAGCCCAGCCCACACCCTCCAGCGTCAACAAATCCAGTCCACAGGACTGTTTCAGATACCCAAAGGCCCGCCTTCTTATTCGGTCCAGACCAATCAGAATGCCCGGAAGCTACACGAGCTCTACAATTGGCCCCTGGCTGCCAAAGTGAAACCAGGCCTCCAAAAGTGCCAGATTTTTCTCTATAGGCTCATGATTTAAAGAGACATTGCTCTCCTCTCTGCACAAAAGTGCCAGGTTTTTCTTTATAGGCTCATGATTTAAAGAGACATTGTTCTCCTCTCTGCACTTGCCGCATTTAAAGTCGGCTGAGTTCTTAAAGACGTACTTTAAGGGAATAATTTAGTCACCTTTAAAAGGTTGCTGAATCAAATTTCCTTCCAGTACCTTATTCATTTTATTTTATTTCTGGTTTTTCAAACCAGTTTCTTTGTGTAGAATAGAGTTTCTTTGTGTAGCCCTGGCTGTCCTGGAACTAGCTCTGTAAATCAGGCTGGCCTCGAACTCACAGAGATCCGCCTGCCTCTGACTCCTGAGTGATGGGATCAAAGGCGTGAGTATCTAGTTTCTAGATGCTGGTGTTGAGAGTTGAAAGCCCTTAACCTCAGACAATGCCGAAGGACATTGTCACTCACCTGTGTGTCACTCATTCGTTGATGTACTCAATGGTATTATTGGTTCTTACGGTTCAACAAGGAAGGAACCTAGTTAAGACTTGGGGTCTTGTCTGCGTCTGAGACTGCGTGAAAGAAGTATGAGAGTTCCCACACAGGAAAAGCAGATCTTGTGTGCATATTTGGAGGTGAAAAGCACTGGTTGATACTAAGACACTATTACTCCAAGCCAATATAAAGAAATAATGTAGGGAGCTGGAGAGATGGCTCAGCAGTTAAGAGCACTTGCTGTTCTTACAAAGGACCCTGGCTCAGTTCCCAGTGCCCACATGATGGCTCACAGCTATCTGCAACTGCAGCTCCAGGAGACCCGACACTCTCCTCTGACCTCCACAGGCACCAGAATTGCACAGGGTGCACATACATACAGGCAAACACTCACACTCGTAACATAAAATAAATACAGAAAACCAATAGGCTATAAAGTTTACATTTAAGCCTTGAACAAGCCTCCTGTGTCTAGAGAACTGCCACCCCCTGCTGCCCTAGCTTCCCACTCTTAGAATCAAATTAAAGCAGAAGTTCAAAAAGCTGCAAGTTGAGCTGGCTAAGTCTCCCAGCTGCCTGGAGGACAGAGGCAGGAGGGAAAGAGCAGAGGCAAGAGGCCAGCTGGAACTCAGTCCAGCGCCAGCAAACGTANGCCTAGGTGCAAGTGAATCTAGTCTGTTCTTGTAACGCCACCGGCACCTTCTGGAAATCCTCTGATCCCAGCCACTCACTTTCATCTTGAGTTTTCACCTGTCTGTGCTTGGAGACAGGGGCTCTTTTTTGGAAGCCAGGTGGCATCCACGGGCTTAGCAAA